>JARYGA010055505.1:0-143478 GCA_030545235.1 Helianthus tuberosus | reverse complement strand
ACGAACATGAAAATCTTTAGACTGTAGTTGAGGATCATTAACATCATCAGCTATTTTTACAGAATGATCTTCAGGCTACTACAAAATTTAAAAAAACCTTCTTATACTTATTATACAATAAAATATATGCGTAGAAAATTATAAATTTATAGCATTTTTAACATATGACTCATCAACCAGACGCACAATCTTTGAATCAAATAGCCCATGATCAGCAAACTATATTTATAAGAAGAATCATATATAAGAAACCATATTTTAAATCATAATAAAATATAAATATTACATGTGTATATATACATTAAAAATATCCTCAAAACTCGTAAACTGCTTAGAATTACCAACCGAAGCTCCAGTATCCTCATCATCCAAAGCAACTTCCCCGGAATCCAGAAACTGTTTGTGTTTAGCCTACAAATGAGATTTCAAAAGATATTAGCATAATATAATAAAAGTTACTTATCACCGTCATGTTATCAAACAATGTATTTTATCATCAAAATTTTATACCGTAGCCAATAAATCAAACCCATCATCTCTATAAACTGAATCATCCAAAACAACTACATCAGCTTTCTTGAAGGAAACCTCAGTTCCAGTCTCGGAATGGAAAACGGAAAGCTCAAACGTTTTAGATGCAATCATGGTGAAAACCAACCAAGATTCAACTGGTATGGGAACTTCTTCAATCAATTTTGACCATCCATTAGTAAATCCGCATCCATCAGTCCATCCTTTCATCATCACATTCCAAAACCTTTTGCCAACATAGATAGTTGCCATCCCATACTCGTAAATTTTACCATAGAATTGTTTCCAAAATTTGTCAGCAATTAGCTATAGAAGAAGCAAAGGAATATTTAGTGCAGACTTACAAGTTTGATATGAACTAATGAGCAACAAAAGTTTAAATGAGAATTACTCAACAGGGTTAGTCAACAGTAGTTACAGTATTTACACACAACCTAACCACTGTTTGGCTATCAACTATTACATACCTCTGTTGTTATCCAACAGAGGTTTCGTAACAACTGTCATCCATTATGTCCAGCAGAGGTTGCAACGTGGACAGATCTTAAATATCAGATGTTAGTCAACCGAGGTTAAAAGACTTAGTCAACAGATGTTAAAAAGGTTAGTCAACAGGTGTTAAGATTATAAGGAAACAGACGTTAAAAGGGCAAACAGATGTTAGCAAGTTGTTGAGCTAGCAAAAAATGTTTATAGTAAGTAACAAAATAATATATCGTTACTTACAGTCATGCCAACTTCAGGTATAGTATTTCCTGAAATGTAAGAGTTCTTGTAGACATTTTCTTTAAAATATGAGAAAACAAATGACAAACGTCCAATAGCTTTCACCAATACAGCATCTTTCGTTTTCAAACAACAATCTCTAACAAACTTTGTCCATCCATCCGTAAATATACAATGATCATCTCTCTTCCTTACTCGTAGTAACCATGATTTGTCACCATCAAGTAACTCTACAATTCGCCCATACGGGACGTCCTTGCCCCACAACAGAGTCTGAAAATCAAGTGGTATATTCTGCAACAGTAGTTAACAAACATCTTACATCAAAAATTAACGTAGAATGCTAATAGTAGCAAGAAAGTTAAAAATCATACCAAAAATATAAAATCATCTTCATTAAGGAATTGTAAAAAGGATGGTGTTTGATTGGATAGACTCATATCTGCAATAAACAATTTAAAAAAAAAAAGAAATCATTAAAAGTTGAAGAAAATCAACAAAAAAAGTTGTACGATGCCATTGTTGTTCGTACGATACCCGTGATCAGGGATGAGCAAATGGTACTGGGTAGAAGTACCGAATTTCCCTAACTAAAAGATTTTCAATATCAATTCGGTACCGACTTTTGGTGTTCTCTGTACCAGGCTGGTGCCGATTTTTACCTTCATATACCGATACCGAACAAGACCGTACCGATATTTTCAATACCAGTACCGCTTCGATACCGGCTGACACCAAACTTATCCCAACCCGTTAAAATAATCATTAAAATTAAGAAAAATAATAAAGGAAATACTTATTATTATAATATTTAAATAATAAAAGTATCGAAAAAACTATATATATTAATAATTGTATGGAGCGTTGTCTTTTTGTTTTTTGTTTTCGGAGAGATTTCCCGGTTGGAGTGGTGAGATTTCGTCTCCCCCTCTTTTAAGGGTGAGTCCTTACTCAATTCGTAAACAAATTGCGTACTCGAGGTTAGATTGACTCTGTGACTTTTCCTCTTTAGCTGGCTTTCAGGCATCAGAACTTGCTTTCCTCTTTTTGGGATATAAGCAAGTCCTCTGTTTCAGCCGGCTTTAATACAAAGTCACTAGAGGTTAGCTGCCCGGAGAATGAAGATCACCCGAACTTCCCCTGGCGACAACCGGCACAGAGAGAGAGAGAGATATGAAATCTCTAGGCATCTTTCCTTGCTGTTGTTAGCCGCCTCATAATATTCATAAGGTTTGTTTAATAATAATAATAATAATAATAATAATAATAATAATAATAATAATAATAACAATAATATATATATTAGAATTGAGCCCCCGCGTTGCGGGACGGGGGCGTAAAACCGTAGCACCAAATGTAAGGGCGTAAAAACATGCTAAACAACAATTAAACGATGATCAAAACCGAGAAAAAATAACAAAATCACAAACTTATAACAACAAGTGACTCACATGATGTAAAACGGAGATAAATTCGAATTTATATCGACGGGGAGGAACCGCTAAAAAATACATGAATTCGTAACATGAATTGACTTAAAGTCGAGGGGTCAAAGTGATACCGTATAAAGTTTTTAGAAAGCAGGGGTTAAAAGTGACAAGTTTAAAAGTAAATTAAAAAAAAGTTAGAAGGTATAATCTTAACTACCACCAAACAAACTTTGTTTGCTCAAAGTCAAAAGTCACAAAACTGACTGTATTTAAGATGATCGGCGACATTTGTATTATATAATAATAATAAAATAAAAATCAATACAAACGTGGTCAAAATAAAAATCCAAAAATTTACGTGGTTAAAATAAAAATTCAAAAATTTCCTTGTAGCTAATGATGTAGTTCTAAAAGTCAGAAGTCATAAAAGTGACTGTATTTAAGAGGATCGACGACATTTGTATTATATAATAATAATAAAGTAAAATCAATACAAGTGTGGTGAAAATAAAAATCCAAAAAACTTTCGATGTAGTTTAATATATATAATAATATAGTGTAATTAACATAGATTGAATTTCGATGTAGTTTAATATATATATATAATAATACTAGTGGGAAGGCCCGCGCGTTGCTTCGGGTATTTATGAGTTCTTGCCACACGTTGCCCAACGAGTTCACGTAGTTTATTTTTAAAACCAATTTGTTAACACAACTAATATAACAATTGAGTATAAAAAAAGAATTGACATAAAAAAACAACAATCATAGGCTCTTTTTCTTTTAACGACCAACGATAAAAGCTCGCCTCCGTTTCTATATATGTTCCTACTTTCGATCATGTACTCGCTGAACATATTTTCAAGTAATTCTAAATGATATCAAGATCCATTTATGAATATTTCACACAATAGTATAATTTCTCCAAACCTGGGTAAACTCATGACTTTTGATGCCCAAATTGGATATTTTCCAGGTCCAAAACGTACACAGATTGAATTATTGTCCAAGACGGTAACAAACTCAAGATCATTATCATGTGATTTGTAGACAAAACACCTAATGAATTAACTTTTTTGGAGTAGCTCTCAAAGATAACAATTGCAAAAGTATGTTCATTAACTTTCTGGTTGGTTTTATTCCATTCAAGTGCTTTTTGTACCCTCCTGTCACCTTTGACTACAAAACAACAACCTACTAAATTGTTTCATTACAACACAACAAATAAAATATATCTGTGCATCCAAATAGGAAAATAATAATAAAAATAACGCTATTTATAACCGAAAGATGAAACCTAATGGATGTGATATGCCAATGGTTGTAGCAACAGTAATACCACTTGTTCCAAAGTGAGATGCAACAATTGAAGATGCAGCCCACCAACCAACTCTAACGATCATTCTTCACTCCCATCTCACCTGAAAAATTCATTTTCACCAATAAAAATCCCCAACTTTTTCATTCACACACCATGTTTCGGCAACTATTAGTTATACAATGTTTGGATGTTAAAAAAAGATAGACCGTGTGTATGAGGTCGCCTTGTGCCTAGGCCATGCGTCTCAGACGGACTTTTTAAAACCATGAACATGGTTGAATAGAAGCAGTTCAAAAATATAAATGACGCGTCACATTAACATGATTCACAAGCTCGATCAAGAAATATGAAGACAAAATAACACAATACAATAAAAACTTACCAACAATTACATTCCATGTTTAATTATCACTTTAATCCCCACTAATAGGTCTTCTCCCTTTTTCCTCAATGCAACTCTGCAATACCAAACTCACTTACCTACACTTTTCAATTATTAAATCCAACCAATCTTACAAATCCAGTGCAATTGACTACAAAAAAACATGTTCCAATTCTGATGATATAAACAAAATCAATGAAATAAGTGAATAAATTAAGTAGTGAAACATGAAATTAAAATGAAATGTAATACAGAAGTGAAAAGCAATATGAAATCGAACAATAAATGAACGAAACCCTAATTAAAAAGCAAAGATTTATACCGGTGAGTTCCCGACATCGAGTTGCGTTACTGCCTGAAACCGGAACGGCTTCCCGTGGTCCTTCCGTCCAAAATTACACATCACGAATCAGTTGGGAGAAACCGGAATGTGCGAGTGAGGTCGGCGGTAGCGGTGGTGCTGGCGTCGCGCGGTTGCCGACTGCAACTATAAATTCCGTGCCCCATGGTTGATCGCATGTTTCACGGAATATAAGTTGCTCAAATGTAGCGATTCCCACCATTGTCCTCGGACCATCTTGCGACAACCATATTATCGCAATCATAAATTCAAGTCGCTAACATTTAATATCACCTAATCATTTTCAAAATGTCGCTAAACATTAACTTACTAGAAGATCAGCAATAACTCGGCTAATAGCACTGCATTCTCCTACGGTTGCACCGGTTTGCCACAGAAACTACAGATAAAACGTCTTCCTTGATCAACAAACTTCATAAACGGATTGATGTAGCCTTTGCAACGTGAACAACAAACGGGACCTCCTTCACCAAAATCAACTATCTGAAAAAAAAAATCAAAAGTATTCATTTCATAATTAATTTGTTTACACTACATAAACTTTTATAGGGTTTGCTAAATTTCGAAAAAATCAAGAATTCCAATTTTCAAGTGTTACTTGGATAGGCTCTTCAGACGGATGAGGTAGGGCCAAGGGCTGGACCAACAGAGCCAGTTGCATGCCAAATGTGTTCAAAAGATCAGAAGTGCAAGGGATCTGGTTTAAAAAAACAGAATGACTGTACACCTTGCGTAAGCAAAATAAACATTTTTGTAAAAAAAAAAAGTATATACCAAAAGAAACACGCGTTACCTGATTAATGGTGCTCCTCATGTAGCGAGGACTGTAATTTCCAGTATCCCGTACAATAAATTCGCTTGTAGCAGGCTTCACATCATAACATGTCATAAGACAGTATAAACACACATATGAAAAACTGTAAATAATAAAGAAATAGTAGAAATAAAGAAAAATGTTGGTGGAGGATTGGCCTGGTTACCCTGGCGAGTTTCATGTAGAGGGACTGAAGAACTTGGAACGGGTCGTAGAATTTGGTTTGGATTGATTTCTGATGGACCTGAAACCGCATTTCCAAAGGGGACTGCTGCAGGTGAAATTGTAGCCATAGCTTGTTGATTAGGAAGAGGCGGAGCCATGCCATACATTCTCGGTGGTTGTGCAGAACCAGAAATTGGAGGAGGTGGTACATTCTGCAAGACATTACCAATGTTACACATCCAACTACCCATTAACAGTTCGAAAATCAATTTAAAACTTACTTGTCTTGGTTGCATTTGCCACGGTTGAGCCCCAAATCGCGGACCAGATGGTTGCGGTAAACCCTGTCTCGGAGCTGAAAACATCGGTGGCCCTGAAGCCGGTTGCGGGATACCTTGTCCCGGAGCCGAAAACGACGGCGGCCCTGAAGCCGGCTGCATGCCACCTCTCGAAGGTGCTGAAAACAGGGGTGGCGCCACTTGTGTAGGCCCTCTTGGCTGATTATCAGAAAGACCTCCAAGAAACGACGCCATGGTTTGTGTCGGAGGTGGAGGTCCACTCAACGGTCTTGGCATAACTCCACCTGAAGGATATTGAGGACCACCTTGCACACCACGTGGCGGTCCAAACGCTGGCGGACCGTTACTCATCGGACCACCAAGTGAACAGGTTTGTAAAAATTATTAAGTAAAGCATACAATTACCAATCTACAAATCACCAATCAATTTGTTGTTCTTCAACTGGGTTCTGATTTTTCATCATGTTTAAGAAAGAGGATATCTACATCGTTAAGAAACGCATATGCTAAAAACTGAGGTTTTAACTTCTAACTGTTGAAGTTTCTATGCCACAAGATACAGATATCATCTTCTGATCATAACAGATGCAAATTACTACCATATTATTGATCCTGAGGATAGAGAAACAGTGCCTCTACTCACTCCAATAACATGTTAAAAGTGTGAGACATTGCTCAAATTATGAAAGTAAATGAACAAATAACATGTTACAAGCTACATCTAAATGATGATTCATCTCTAAATAAAGCATAAAAATATCCATCTGATACTAATTAGTATACAAATCGCACCACAATTATTATGTCATCAGTTATGAAATGCAAAATTGATACAGGTTTCCTAAAACAATTATAATTTTCAGCCAATAATATCAATCTAGTTATATTGTAAAGATGAGTTATATGATGAAAGCAGCATACTCGAAGAAGGGTTGAAGAGCATGAGGAGAAGAACAAGTGATGAATCGAAGAAGATGAGAGAGTGCGGAGGTGCTGGCTTTGTTGTTAGGGTTTCTGAGAGCTTCTAGAAGTTGTAAGCAGTAGCCTTTTAATTCCGAAAATCCACTGCCTCTACCTTCTTCTGCCATCATCACCATCATAATCATCATCGACAACTGATTAGTACAAAATTGAAAGGTTTTGTCTTCGTTTTTAAATAAAAAACCGAGTGGGTGGGAGGGGGACGATGAAGGCGGAGGGGAATCAGAAGTGACGAACTTAGAGGGATGAAATTACCGATCTACAAATCACCAATCGATTTGTTGTTCTTCGTTTGAGAAGGAGGATTGTTCTTCGATTTGTTGTTCCTCAGCGCATCCAGTTCCCGTTATGATCCGGCTACGAAGCACCAATAGATTTGTTGTTCTTTGTTTGAGAAACCGTTTCCAATATTGAAAAGCCCACATTCAATATTGAGAGGACTTTCCAGTTTCCGAGGTCTAGAAGGATCGGAGCAGGGGTGAAATCACTATATTTGCCCCTAAAGCGTCTTAAAACTTTGAAGAATGTCCAATTTCACCCCCTCTAACATAGCTTCTTTCTCTTGTACACAATGCTTTAAATTTATATGTGTGGCAAATTACCAAAAGGGCAAAAAACCCAGTTTACTTAATAAAGTAGTATAGATATAGATAGTGTAATTAACATAGATTGACTATCTTTGTTTATTTAATTAAATTTATTTTAAGAATTAGGTAGCAAGTGAACGCAAAAAGTGTAGTTATAACTTAAACAATATTGTAACATTATTGTAATATTGTGTGCATTGGACATGGAAGATTGATTTGGTAGGAAGTGTAGAAAATAATAATAGAAGGACATGTGTCTAATAACAAAAAAACATAGGAAAAGTATTTTAGTCAATCTCATCTAATCTTCTCTATTTCTCTACATATTCAAAACCCATCATCTTCAAAAACCCACAATCGTTAACCTTTTCTTTATTTTCTGTCTCTATAATCACTACATTATATTGCGATTTTCTTCATTAATTAATGATTCAAACACTAAATCAACGTGTTCTTTACCTTTTTTTTTTTGGAGAAACCTAGTTCAATTTCACAAAATTTTCTCATTTTTTTCTCGTGTTTTTGAAGCGAATCAATCTATCATTCGATCGTTAGTGTTTCTAGCATTCAAATTTCGATAATCATTGAAGAAATCCAAAGAAATCGGCTTCAATCTGTGTAAGAAATATGAAGAATTTCGTCAATCATTGCATTTTACGATGTGGAGATATGAATTGCATTTTACGTTCTGAGTTTTCGAATTACGTTTTACGATCTAGGTTTTACCTTTGTGAATTGCGTTTCGCAACCTGGGTTTTCAGTTGCGTTTTACGATCTGGGTTTAACCACTATGAATATCGTTTTATAATCTGGATGGACTATAATACCCTTAAAATAACCCATACACCTCTCTTTTTGGTTCAGTCTCACCCATTTAATCTTAGCCCTTAATTACTTAATAAATGGTCAAAATTCCTTTATAACCTTCCTACCCAAATAAATTTATTAGTGATCATATGGACATATACTCAATATTCACTCTTCAAGTTTTGTGTTGGGATTCTTTTTATTTTTGCATGGCATCGTCAAGAGTTTGAGTGAGCAATTGGCAAAAGAATATTATATTTGCTCTACGACCTTTCTCTTTTTAGTAAAGTTATAAAGGCCAAGAATATATTATAATTTCTGTCTTCACGTCATATCTTTCTCTTTTTGGCAATATAAGATTATGGGGTATGGGGCTTGGATTGAGGCGTGGGTTGAGGGAAAACGTCCAAGCCACCACCCCAGGTAGGCTTGGATTGGGCCGTGGCCCTTGAGGCTTGGTTTTCAAGCCGGGCGTGGGGCGGTCTTGACATCCGATGTGGCGGCCTCCTATTCGCTGTCCACCGCCATGTCATAACGGGCCATTTGAATGTTTGAATTTTAAATTCAAACCGTTTGGCCAAGCCAAGCGGTCACCCCGGGTCCCAACATCCCCTATAAATGTAACCCCAAACCCTACCAGCTACCCCATCCCAAACCGTCGCTATCCAGCGCTACCCCACCGGCTACCCACTTGATCCCACGAACCCGCTACCCCAACCCGAAGAAGATGGCATCTTGGACCCACGAGAAAGAATTGGCTCTCGTCACAAGCGTCGTTGACGCTATGAAGGGGCGGCAACCCGGCCAAACACGATATTGGCCGGAAGCATTCGCAACTTACCGACATAACGTCGGACACGACCGCCACAACCTTAACGCGTGCCAACATAAATGGCGCGAGCTACGGCACAAGCTCGATCGTTTCAAGGTTTACTACGAAGCCGTTCCGAGCGGCGAGTTAAGCCACGAGGACCGGGTGACGGTGGCGAACATAGAGTTTCGAGGCAAGGAGCGAAAGACGTTCGACAAGATCGCCCTTTTTGAAATTTACTTAACGCTCTAGGTTTTTTATTTTGTAATTTTTAGGAATTATGTAATTTTTAGGATTATGTAATTTTTAAAATTGTAATAAAATTTTAGGTTTTTTTTTTAAATGTTGTGTGAATTTTAAAATTTTTTTGTAATATATATATATATATATATATTTAATAATCTGCCAACCCAAACGGTGCACCCACGCCCCGCCATACCCCACGGACACGTCACTAGGCGGTGGAGGGCTCCAATTCCACGTGTCAACTCATGCCCCAACACAAGCCCCACCATACCCCACGGTCTACAATGGTATTTTTACGTTTACGTGTTCAATATTTTACTTCATATAATCTCTCAAGTATATCAATCAACTTTATTTTAATAAGATATAAAATAACTATTTGACAAAACTCCTAGTAAATTATGTAAGTTCGAAAATCTATTTATGGATTATTTGAAACCTAGAATCTGCGTTTTAATCAAAAGATGTCCCTAAGTTATGGTTTTACTATGTTTCTATAAACATTAATACACATGGCCGGTCCTGAGAATTGAAGTGTCCTGTATGAGTCGGAAAAAAAGGCTATTAGGCCTAAAAAATTAAGTTATATAAACTATGTTTTTTTTTAAAAATTTTTTATTATTACCTATTCGGTTAATTGATCAATATCATGCATTACATTTGAGCTAAAGTTCATAGATCAATATTCCTGATAACTTTTTAGGTTTTAAGTTTTTATATATTGGGCCGAAACTATATTAATAAAAACAAAACTAACCAGAATGCAAAAGAACTGTCAACGATGAGAATTCCTTCAACAAAAACGTTTAGGTGTTTTGAGCTTCATTTAAAAAAAAATTAGTTTTATTGCCAAAAAGTTTTTAGGTGTTTGTTTAAAAGAAATAATTACATGTGAAATCTTCGTAATTCATTCTCTTTTTAAAAGACCAACCATGTGTCTACCCATCCATTGCATGTGTTGTTATTTAGTTAAAAAAAAGAGCACAACAATGAACTAGAAGAGCCTCTGAAGTTTTGGTTTTTCATTAATTTACAAAGGAAGAATAAAAAAACAAAACAGAATAAGGTGGGCATTAGACAAAGTAAAGAATAAAGCAGGAATCGAAACCGCCTATACCACGCATGACGCATTAGAAATTAGAAAGCAGTGCAAGAAGCCAAGAACCATTAAGCTAGGCTTAACAGTTTGTTAAAAATCCAACTTAAAATGCATATATATATATATATAGGATTTTGATAATGTGAGAAGTAGTAGGCTAATTGAGAAACTTGAGAAGCATTCTGGACCACACATTTTCCCTAAGCAAAAAAATGCAAAAAAAATTAAAAAAACACAATTTTTTTTTTTTTGAAAAATCGCAGCTTTTTCTTTAAGGATTTAATTTTTTATTAAAAAAAATTGGGATTTATACACATGTGTATATTGTTAATCTTTTAACTATACATATATGTATATTGTCAATTATACATATATGTATATACATGTTTAAAATTGAAAAATAAGTGTTATTTATGGTTTAGCATTAGTATTTAGAGTTTAGCATTAGTGTATAGGGTTTAGCTTTATGATTTAGGGTTTAGCTTTAAGGTTTAGCATTAGGGTTTAGCAATAGTATTTATGGTTTAGCATTAGGGTTTAGCTTTTAGGTTTAGCATTAGGGTTTAGCTTTAACTTTTGGGTTTAGCTTTATCTTTAGGGTTTGCATTAGGGTTTAGCATTAAGGGTTTAGCTTTAGGGTTTAGTTTTAGCTTTAGGTTTTAGCATTAGGGTTTAGCTTTAGGGTTTAACATTATGGTTTAGTATTAGGGTTTAGGTTTAGGGTTTAGCATTAAGGTTTACCTTTAGTGTTTATGTTTTAAGGTTTAGGATTTATAACACATATTGTTTCAATTTTAAACATATATATAAATATATGTATAATTGACAATATACATATATGTATAGTTAAAAGATTAACAATATACACATGTGTATAAATTAAAAAAAATATTTTTAAAAAAATAAAAAATAAAAAATTTAATCCTTAAAGAAAAAGCTGCGATTTTTCCAAAAATAAAATAAAATAAAATTTGCATTTTTTTCACCTTTTTTTTTTTTGCATTTTTTGCTTAGGGAAAATGTGTGGTTCAGATTGCTTCTCAAGTTTCTCAAATTGGGTGGACTTTTCTTAGGATCCCTACCATATATATATATAGGAGAATGTTTATTGGGGAACACTTAAAAAGTGGGGAACAGCGGGGAACCGACTCAAACGAACTCCGATTGGACTCATTCCAGCGGCGTTGGAACCGGCTCGTCGAACCCTAACTAAGATCTCTTAACCCTAAACCTTAAATCCTAACTCCTAAACTCTAAATCCTAAAGCTAAAAAATAAGGCTAAAACCTAAGCTAAACCGTAAAATCTATACTATAAACCCTAAAAGCTAAACCCTAAAGGCTAAACCTAAAGCTAAACCCTATAGCTAAACCCTAAACCCTAAAACTAAACTCTAAACCCTAAAGCTAAACCCTAAGGCTAAACCCTAAAGCTAAACCCTAAAAGCCAAACCCTAATATATTTAGGGTTTAGGGGTTATGATTTAGGGTTAAGAGATTATAGTTAGGGTTCGACGAAGACGGTTCCAACGCCGCTGGAATGAGTCCAATCGGAGTTCGTTTGAGTCGGTTCCTCACTTTTTTAGTGTTCCCCAATGAACCTCACACTATATATATATATATATATATGTATATATATATGTATATATGTATATATATATATGTATATATGTATATATATATGTATGTATATATATATATATATATATAGTAGGGATCCTGCGGAAAGTGTGTTTTTCCTAGAAAGTCTAGGAAGCGATCTGGGCCATCCAATGGGTGTGTTTAATGGTTAAGATGAAGTCAATGGCAATCTTGTAATTTTTTAGTTTATTTAATTCATTGTTTTAAAAGAATAGGGTCAATTTTGTCAATATATCGTGTTTTAAATCAATTAGATAACCGTCAGTCAACCCAGTCCCTAATTTCACGCTATTTTCCCTCTCTCTCTCCAAACCCATCTTCGAAACCCCAATCCCTACAAAAAATAACTACAATCATGGAAGAAGATAACTTTAGAAAGGATGGAGAGCACCAGATCAAATTAAAACACTTCTCCATCTACACCATCTCCGAGTTCATCATCACCATTCAAATACTGTTCGTATCATCTCCGTTTTATTGCAGATGTGTTTTAACAGCAAGCAAATTAATACAGTTGTGTTTTAGCAGCAAGAAGATTCATACAGTTGTGTTTTAGCATTCAGATTCATACAGTTGTGTTTTAACAGCAAGCAGATTCATACAGTTGTGTTTTAACAGCAAACAGATTCATACAGTTGTGTTTTAGCATTCAGATTCATACAGTTGTGTTTTAACAGCAAGCAGATTCATACAGTTGTGTTTTAACAGCAAGCAGATTCATACAGTTGTGTTTTAACAGCAAACAGATTCATACGCTGTGTTTTACCATCCATGCTGGTAATGCTGGAGGATTTCTTGACGCTGTCTTTTAACAGCAAGCATATTACAAAACAGTAATCTGCCAATTACAAAACCACCTTTATATTATGGGATCTATAAAAAAAATTTGACTTTAGCCCTGTAAACTGTTAAAACACAGCACCAAGAACATGCTGATAATTTCCAGTAATCTTCTGAACAATGGAATGTGCGATTGGTTTAGATTTCGAAAAAAAATTATTCAGAAAATCATGGAGAAAAACGGTTACAATTATGGATATGGATAGTTAGTTAATGAAGATAAATTCCAAAAATAAAAATAGAATGTGAAAGTACACAATTGCCCTTCTAGTTAAAAATCTTCAATGCCACATGTCGCATTCTGATTGCTTCCTAAACTTTCTAGGAAAAACCCACTTTCCACCCAACTCCTATATATATATATGTATATATATATAATTTTTCAATTTAGTGCCCGTGGAAAACGGGTCTCGGCCGGAGTGCGGCTCGCTCACCCTAGGGCCGGCCCTGCTGATACATGTGTTAAAGAAATTTGAATGGTGTTTAGAAATGAAAATAACAGATAGAGGTCGATTATCAATTTGATCAATATTGACTTACCGATAAGTTTGACTACGTGAAAATCATGTTATATTAGCATGTTATATTTGCTAGGTGGTATCAAATTCAAAGTTTAATTTTTATAAAAAAATTTATACCATTTTTGGTAATACAAGTTTATATAAATCTTTAGTAACTAGATTTTGTAAAAGGAAAATTTCATAGAATAGTAACTAAGTTTTAAAAGTGTTCTAATTAGGTCACTGGTGTCGTTTTTGTCACAATTAGATAACTTAACATTCAAATCGAGCCATGTCTTTTTTTACACGTGCCAAGAAAAAAATGAAGCATAAGATGCTGGGGTCGAATTATTTTAATATATGAAATTATATTTATTAAAAATAAAAACCATTTAATTAAATTAAAAATTAAAAAAACAAGTTACAATCCACGTCATCACTCGACGTTAGCATCAAATAAAAGAGAAAAAAGAACAAAGTTCACATCACCACGGTTACCTATGAAATGGATGAAAAAACCCTTAATTTTAATGAAGAATGAATGTTGAGTGACCTGATTGGAACACTTTTGAAACTTGAGTGACCTAATTGGAATACTTTTGAAACCTGATTACTATTTTACAAAGTTACCCCTTTTGTAAATTAATAACATAAGTATGTACATGTAAAAACAGAATTGCATGTGTAATGCCTAGTGGCATCTTGGGGGTGGGATAAGACTTTGGGACCAATAGGTCCTGGGTTCGATTCCCACAAAGGGGGTTTTCCCATATTTATTGGGTTTCCTCCTGAATTGGTGTATAGGCATTATGCCTAGTGGAGATGGATATGATCGGGTGGTTCCGCTGGTGGCACGATGATACTCCAGTGGTCCGTCAGTGATCCAAATTTGCCGTTCAAAAAAAAAAAAATAATAATAATAGAATTATCATTGTGTTCTTCTTGTCCTTCATATTAATAAAACTACATATATGTTCTATTAAAAATTACATATGTGTAATAATAGAATTATCATTGGGTTTATCATGTTCTATTATGATGAAAAAACCTGATGAAGTTTAAATGTTTCCTGAACCAAAATCACCATTAATCTTTTGTGAGGAAAGAACATTGAAACATCCCCTTATAATTATGTTCACCGTGTTCTTCGTATAAATTTTTTTAGATTAATGATGCTGAACAATGGAGGAACACGGTAAAGAAAAACAAAAACAGAGGTGTGATAATTGTTTACGTAACAACTAGAAGAGTCGAACCAATACCAATCGAGAATCTCAGTTGCTTTAGTTCTAGATAAATACCTTTTAAATAAGAAAAAAAAAAATTATTAATTTGTTTATCGGTCCAAATGTCAAAAGTAAAAAAGTTGGTGAATGTGGACCTACTCAAACTACCTTTTTTTTTTTTTAACGGCAAATTTGGATTACTGACGTCCACTAGAGTATTATTGTGTTACCAGCGAAACTACTCGATCATATCCATCTCCACTAGGCTATAATGCTTATACACAAATTCAGCAGCAAACCCGATGAATATAAGAAAAACCCGTTTGTGTGAATTGAACCCAGGACCTATTGGTTACAAAGACTTATCCCACCTTAAGATACCAATCAGTAGGCTATAAAATCAGGGGCACCTACTCAAGGTTGTATACCCACATCGATCAACAACTTGTTAAGACCACTCGATCACCCCATAAATAAAGGTATGCATTTTTAACGCAATAGTAGTTTCCCTGGGAGTTAATGTTATAATATTCTTAATACATTTTCATGTGATTGTGCAGGTCCACAAATATTAAACAGCGAGACGGCTGATGAATACCATTCTGATGAATACTGATCATCCTGACCCCCTTCCAAATCTATTCGGTAACAAATATATATCTTCTTCTACCATACATATTGTAGTGAACATCAAACAAAATCCCCTTGTGTTGTTAACTTCTAGTAGCATTTGATTGATATAAAGCATGAAAACGATGCAACCTGAACAAAATGTATAATAGTTTCCACGCACACAAGGACAAACGCTACAAAAAAATAGTTTTTTTTTTTTTTTTTAATCCATTTCGATAAATGTCTTATGGAAACCATCAAGAAATCTACAACTACCACTGATGTCATAATTTTTTTATGAAAATGTCTTTCACTGATAAACCAAATATGCTACTTAGGTTATGGTGTTTTTTAGTTTCCTTTGTCAAAGTGACATTTGTTGGAAAGACAAAATAACAAAAAGATAAGAGTTAAATTTGTTATAAAACTAACATTTCTTAATACGCAAAATAAAATATTTGAACTTATTTAACATGTGTAATTCAACAATAAAAGTCACTTAGGAGACACACTATGGGATTTCTAATGCGGAGGTCATGGGTTGTGAGGTCCCACTTGGTGCAATATTTTCCAGGTGAGTAAGGGGTTCTACCATAGTGGGTCTTCACACGGTGAGATTCCCCTGAAATGGTGGGCGGGTATGGTCATCAAAGTTGCCTGTGTTCGTAGGTGTATGTCGCCTTCCGCCAATGGGTTTACCCAGGTTCGTTGGCCGTTTAAAAAAGGAAAACTGTGAAGGTTATGTATGCGTTTTTTAACTTTTTCGTAGACGTCGGTTAAGGGTATCATGTCGACTTGTTTTGCTAACTGCGAAGCACTACCTCATTAATTATTGACCAAATAAAATAAAACATTTTACAATCTTATATGATCATAAAGTTTTATCACGTCAGCGTTTTTGTACATTTTGAAATACATTCTATAAAGTTATGACCACTTAAAAGGGTAACTAATAATATACTTAAGTGAAGTTTATGCACTGGACAACAAATAAATGTTTCTATTTTCTTGATTCTTCTAGATTGAACATACATGTTACCATTTATTTTTTCCAATCTGATCTACTTTAGTCTTGCTCTGTTGACGATGATTTGGAAGTTGAAACAAACCAAGATGAGTTAATTATAAAGATAGTTCTTGTGGTTTATTGAAAATAACGTCTTTGAATACTAACTTATTTTTAACAGATTCAGGTTCTATGATTACGGTTCTGTAACACGTTTGAGTATTAAGGCTAACTTCCGTTAGTTTTTCTGTTAAATCACATAAAATAACTAAAATACCCTTATATAACTTTCTATTAGTACTCAAAGATATTATTTTCAATAAACCACAAGTACTATCTGTGTAATTAACATATTATAAAATATGCTACAATATAAATTTAATAATTATATTACTAAAATTAATATATATTACCAAATGTCTATTGGAATTATGTGTTCAATAAATGGCTCTTACTTCAAATATAATATAATTGTATTTATGTTTAGATAAGTTATCGACCCGTGTTTTACACGAGCTTAATGATTATTCAACACATATAAATAATGCCCATTATGTATGGTCTTAGTTCACTTCAAATGCATTAAACTCTAAGTGGACTCTAAATTTGCTTACATTGACCGTTGTTATAAAAGAAGTTACTAATTATTTTGAATGGCAAATGTTATTTACTCTACATTACATCAATTACTTTAAAATACTCCTTACTCTGAAAGAAGTTACTAATCAACATTATGTATTAACTTTATTATTTTGAAG
Source organism: Helianthus tuberosus (assembly GCA_030545235.1). Classification (NCBI taxonomy): domain Eukaryota; kingdom Viridiplantae; phylum Streptophyta; class Magnoliopsida; order Asterales; family Asteraceae; genus Helianthus; species Helianthus tuberosus. The sequence goes on along the minus strand of JARYGA010055505.1, from coordinate 126,337 downwards.
ACAATAGAAACGACTACTTTGATCTCGTTGTTCCATTATACGAAGCATCAGTTACGGGCAACTGGGAGAGTGCAAAGTTCATCTTAGACAAACGCCCGGATTTGGTCCGCTATGGTCTTGGTAATCTTGGCACGGCACTGCATGTGGCAGTGACAGCAAAAGAGTCCAAGCAGACCTTACATTTTGTGCAGAATCTAGTAAATATGATGACCAGGGATGAGCTGCAGCTTCAAAATAGAAATTCCAACACTGCCTTTTTTATAGCATGTGGACTTGGAAAAATAAACATGGCTAAGATTATGATGGAAAAGAATCGTAGTGTGCTGCACATTCGTGGTAGTGGAGGATATTTTCCATTGACCACTGGTGTTGCGACAGGGACACGGGACCTAGTGAAATGGTTATACAATAATTTTGGGAAGATGAATGGCGACCACTGGGGAGATGATGATAGGGATTACGTACTATACGGCTGTGTGATTCGAGGTTTCTTTGGTAAGTAATTTTGTCACTAAGATTGTGGGGTCATCACGACATGAACACAACAACCTTTCAGATAAAATTAGGTTATATGTAATGGTTTTACTATCCTTAACCTATTGGATAAGTGTGTGCTCCACAACCAAAAGGTTGTGATTTCAAATGATAGACTAAGATAGTTGTGCTATATTTATCCTAGAAAATCTATGAGTTGTTAAAAAAAAATGGATTCACTAAAAATGCCATACCTTGTCACTGCCATGTAGGCAGAAGTTGTTTCACTAACCACATTATCTAAAGTGAAACCTTTTCACTAACCGTATTTAGTAAAATAATGTTTAAATTAAATAAATAAATATTTAAGAAAAAGGGATGTGATGCGTATGGTTTTCTTGCCTCAAAAGAACTAAATAGGTGTGATGTTGATTGGCAACGTCATGGAAGAAACCACAGTAGAAGGGCCAACACCCCATTAACAAATGTGGGGGTTCCTTCCTTGAATAAGAAAATGATGATTTAGTTTTTTTTTTTTAATTTATAGAAATGATTATTTTCTTCGTAAGAAAACAAATACTACTCATTAATTAACATAATATGTTTTTTTTTTATTACATGTGCTTGACATTTTCTATATCTTTTATTTTTACTTCATATCATTAATTAAGAGATTACCATATACGTTCTATAGATATTGCTACCCAAATTCTTAAGGACTACCCAGAACTTCCTCTTCCTCGGCATGTGCCTCTACTACTTACTGGTTTGGCTGAGAAGCGCAATTCATTTGATAAAGGAGAAAAAAAGCTGATCACCAGAATCATAGAACCAAGTACCTATCTGATTAGTAATTACCTTTAGGTTTTTCTTTGCAGTACTGGAGTATTTTGTTTGTCCTTATCTTTGTAGTTGTTTTCAGTTTATAGATTATTTGGTACGATCTTAGAAGAGGATACCGATGCACTAATGGTGCTAGAAATCATTTGGGAACGTGCCACAAAAACAATGGACTTTGAAGAAATTCAGAGTATGCTCAAAGTGTCTACATCTTCTCGAATATTATTTGATGCTGCAAGATGCAGCAACACTAGGTTTATAGTTGAGGTGCTTCGTAGATATCCTGATTTGATGTTTGAAAGAAATGAAGATGGGCACACTATATTTCATATAGCTGTAATGCATCGTAATCGAGGTATTTGCAACCTATTGTACGAGATAGGGGACGGCTCCAGAAACAACATATGCCTACTAACTGACAAGAACAAAAATAATATACTTCATTTAGTTGGTAAGACTTCAAAGGAGATGGCAACTAAGATGTCTGGAGCATCTTTGCTAATGCAACGAGAATTATTGTGGTTCCAGGTATAAGCTTTAGATTAATGTCTCAAAACTCCTTAATTAGCATAACAGTCTACAATTTAAATAGTAATTATAATGCTCCTACATCCAATAATATTGCCCAACATTTGCAGTAGATATTCTCTAGCTAGACTATGAGGGTGAATGATTGAACTCAAAAATCATAACAAGGATCGCAATAATGTATATTTTTTTTTGTGATGGTTTATTGGTTCAATCATTCACATATTAATAGCATACTTTTTAGTATAACACTAACTTGAATTGATGAAAAATATAATGATTTATTGGCTGCATGCTATTTTTTTTACATTGTAGGAAATTCGTAAGATGATGCCACCTTATGAAAGGGAAATAAAGAACAATGATGGCCAAACACCATACGAGTTATTCTCTAAAGAAAACGAAGAACAAGTTGCCAAAGGATTAAAATGGATGAAAGATTGCATGGTTGTTGCCACACTTATCGTCACAGTTGCATTTGCTGCAGCCTTTACAGTTCCAGGTGGCTACAAAGGAGAAAATGGACTTCCTTTTTTCATTCATCAGCCTACCATGTTAGTTTTTGTTATTGCAGATGCCATTTCTTTGTTCTCTTCGTCAACTTCACTCCTGGTGTTCTTGTCCGTCCTTACATCACGTCCTGATCAAAGTGAATTCCTGTATTCATTACCCAGAAAAGTCATGATTGGCCTACTTACACTTCTCATCTCTGTAGCAGCAATGATGGTGACATTTAGTGCAAGTTTCTATGTGCTATACCACAACGGGTTGAATTGGGTACCAATCCTTATTGCTGCATTTACTGCCATACCCGTCATTATGTTTGCAGTATTGCAATTCCCTCTTTTGGTGGATATGTTTCGCTCTATGTATGATTCTCACTATTTGTTCACGCCCAAGAAACGAATGCTTTACATCCGAGAAACAAGGTTATGTTCTAACAACGCTCGTTGCTGGTGATTCCCATATAAAAGCACCATTACAAGGATATTTTCTCAAAAGATGCTAATGTACCTTTGATTACTCCATATGCATTTCATTTACAGCTTGTCATGTATTGTTGATGTTTGTAATTTGTCTATGAAATAAAATGATAATAAACGAACAAGGGAACTTGATTATTTACCGGAACTCACTACTTCGTTATAAAAAGAGCATGGCTTTATATAGCCTACAATGACTTAAAAGACCCAACGTAAAATACATAAACAACTTCCACAAAATGTGGACTCAAACAAAAAAAATCAAACACTGACTTCAAACGTGGGCTCCTAAACATTGGTAAAATACATTTATTCCAGCTTGACTCAATCCAACACCACATGACCCGTTAGCTGTTGACCCGGAAACTGATTTGACCCGAACTCATCAAGATTATCCAACAACCACTTCCTGTAATCCATAAATATCCTAAAATATTAATGAATTTAGTCAACTAAGACGCAAATTTTATCATGAAGAAAGCAAGTAATTAGACATTTTGTTTACCATGAAGAAAGCAAGTAATTAGACCTTTGGAGAGTTATGAAGAAAAATCGACGTGTAACTACTATAAGCCTAAGTAAGATCAGATTCTTGAATCTTGATCACAAACATATGAAGAATTTAAAACAAGTATTGATATGCAATTGTCAATCTTTAAAGTGTACTAATGAATAATTGTCCATATTCGTCTATACTTCCAAATTCTTCAATGATAACAGAAGGTGTAAAGCACTACTAGAAAAATGGACAATTTTCTACATAAATTTCCTACACATTTTTTTTTCGTCATAGATTACAACACTTTTCTGACAAATTTCCTACAAAAAAAATTTCAAGATTTTGTTACAAATTTTCGATGCATCCACGACGAAAAATAAGAAATCCCTAATAAATTGACAGTTGGGTCACAAATCTGTCGGAAATAACCTACAAAAGGTTAATTATTATTCTTTACCGAATAAATATTTATATATGCCAAAAATAAGGGAAATAATATCGTTTCCTACACATTTATGAGGAAAAATAAGAATGTAACACCCCGCCCCGATTAGGGCTGACGTGTTACACAATTCGGTAATCAGAGACAATTAATAATTTAATTAAAACATAAATTCCATATGTTTAAAAACAAAAATCCCCAAAATGGCATAATGGTCTCAACAGAAAAACATAAGTGTCTAAATTTATTGAATATAAGGTTTTATTAAACTCCTTGTTCCAACTCTAGTTTTTTATTATCACTCTTCACACATTTCCTCGATTTCTCTGAGTACCTGTTTAAGATATAATGAAAAAAACAACAAAAAGAAATGGTTGAGCCAAAAATTGCCCAGTAACGTAGAAACAATAGCACTAACACATAAATGATAGAAGCAATACACTAAACACTTTAACGATGCAAACAATACAATACGCTGAATGATCACTGATGAATACCATAAAGGTATATTAGAAATACCCATGTGAGCCACTAACAATAAACACCAACACTTTGTACATTAGCTGTAGTTCCAATGCACCATTATGTAGAGGGGATGTGGGCACTCACACCTATCCCACTACCACTAACACTTACACTTAAACTCCTAGCATCGATCCATACGCCTCTCAATAATCAATAAGAGCAATCACTTAGCACACAATACAATATAGAGACGCCGTGGGCCTTTCTCACCGCCACAGATGGTGCACGTCAACTGTGCCTATGATGACGCCCTATGTCCCCATAGGTGGATATGCTCGGGTATTGAGGTCAAATAAAACGATTCACTCAAGTCAAGGCAAATACACTAACGATACACTAAGGCTATATCACATCTAGCCAAAGATAAATAATAAATAATAAAAGTCATGGGAACATGCGACAATGAGTATAAATGGGTAACTTATCGCATGCGTGGCAAGGACAATAACTCGATACCTAATATGTAACGATAATTAGAGAACGTAGAAAACTCAATGGTTCAAGTAGCAATCACGAACGAATACGATACCATGAATTAAAACAATTATGCTAACATCAAGACACCACAAAATCCGTACCTTAAGTAATTAACGATGACCGTAGTAAATCCTAAGCTTGGATCAAACGTCACGAAACCCTACAACATTATTACGTTTGGAAATATTATATATTGGACTGTGTTGTCTTGTTGTTTAAATAGGACTTTCTATAAAAAATACATGGTGTACTTAGAAAAAAAAATAGTATTAATTCTTTTCTCTAATATCTTAGTTATAAAACACTATAGTTATATATGTACAAAATTCATTCAGTTTTTCAATAAACATCACTAGTTTATATTAATACACTATAACTTTATATGATACATTAATATATTTCTTAGTTTATATGAGTTCCCTGGTTGGTTTGCTTGGGCTTATATATACGTCTATATTTTTTTTATGGTTGTGGACATGAAAGTAGTTGGATTATGATTCGATAATTACTTATATCAAATTTCACAAGAAAAACAAAACACGAGCTCCTATTATTATATATATTAATTTATGAACTATGAAATTATACTGGTATATCAAATGTAAATATGTCCCAGCACATATTTTCTTTAGATTTATACAAAAACCCATTTCCTTTACCTACTTTTCAAAAGAACAATTATACTCTCATTAAATAATCATATGGTATTGAACTGGTAGTTATCTCCGGTGATCAGAAAATGGTTTCAAAACCAAAAAAAAAGTTCAATTATATTCTCAGTTTGGTTTCTCTATTTCATGGCTAGTTTAAAATTAAGAGAATAGAATTAGTAGGCCAAAATCAAAACAACAGGCTGAGATAATTTTCTTATCTTAAACACCATTGGTGTGCTATGTTATGTTCAAAGTACAAGGAGATATTGTTGATACCTTATGTCGAAAAATAGATGGCCGGTGCGATGAGGTAGGTTCAACGAAGACCTTTAGATGGAGTCGATGGGTATGCAACGGTGGCTCGGAGTTATCGTTATGTCACTGGTATGAACGGAGACGACTAAAAGAACGCGACAATGGTGGCTAACAAAAACAATAACGGGGGTCAATCATGGAGCTCCCGGATTAGGAACAATGGAACGGAAAGAGAAGCTTACCGGATGTTCGATCAATCGCGATGGTGGCGCTCAACGGTTTAGACTCGGCTCAAACCAGACGAACCACCTGCGAAACAAACTGGCGAGATAGGTTCGAACCGGTGGTTGGCGGCGGCAAACTCGTCGGTAGTATAGAAGGGTTTTGGTGGAGATGGAAGGTTATAAATGGATCAAAATAATACGACTATATTGGTTGTTTAAGACGGGATACGAAATCCCGAGATTTACGTCCAAGTGTTTTTTTTTTTTTTTGAAGGCTCTAACTATCTGCACACCCTGTTTGCCTATCTACACACTTAGGGTTTACCTACGCTGCGTATAGGTCTATACGCAGCGTATAGGGTTAACCCTAGGGTTAACCCTATACGCTGCGTATAGACGGGTTAACCCTATACGCTGCGTATAGACCTATACTCGGCGTATATAAACCATGGATTTCAGAGCCTTATCAGCAATCATTGCACAGAAAACAAGGGTTTATCTACGCTACGTAGGGACCTATACGCAGCGTATATAAACCTCAATTTTTGTATTTTTTTATGTATTCCTTTGTTTATTTATATAAAAAAAATTATTTATAAAAAAACAATATTATTGGTAAATAATACAAATATAAATTATAAAAATTAAAAATAATACAACTATTATGAATTATAAAAATTAAAAAAGAAAATTATTTATAAAAAAACAATATTATTGGCACATAATACAAATATAAATTATAAAAATTAAAAATAATACAACAACTATTAATTATAAAAATTAAAAAAGAAAATTATTTATAAAAAACAATATTATTGGTAAATAATACAAATATAAATTATAAAAATTAAAAATAATACAACTATTATGAATTATAAAAATTATAAAAGAAAATTATAAAAAAACAATATTATTGGTAAATAATACAAATATATTATACGATACGATGCAACACGATACGCTACTACACTATACGATACGATGCAACACGATACGCTACTATACGATACGATATAACACCCGTATAGGTCTATAGGTGTATATATATCCCGTATAGGCCTATAGGTGTGGTTGAGGTCCCGTGTAGGCCTATAGGCATATACATCACCTATACGAGACTTATACTATACACTATGCGATTCGATGCAACACGATACGCTACTATACGATACGATATAACACCCGTATTGGTCTATAGGTGTATATATGTCCCGTATAGGCCTATAGGTGTGGTTTAGGTCCCGTCTAGGCCTATAGGCGTATACAAGACCTACATGGAACCTATACAAGACCTACATGGAACCTATACACTACTACACTATACAATACGATACAACACGATACGCTACTATACGATACGATACGATACAACACCCGTGTAGGTCTATAGGTGTATATATGTCCCGTATAGGCCTATAGGTGTGGTTTAGGTCCCGTGTAGGCCTATAGGGATATACAAGACCTACATGGAACCTATACGAGACTTATACTATACACTATGCGATACGATGCAACACGATACGCTACTATACGATACGATATAACACCCGTATAGGTCTATAGGTGTATATATGTCCCGTATAGGCCTATAGGTGTGGTTTAGGTCCCGTGTAGGCGTATAGGCATGTACAAGACCTACATGGAACGTATACGAGACTTATACTATACACTATACGATACGATACGATACGATACGATACGATAATATACACTATACGATACGATACGATACGATACAATACGACACTATAGTATAGGTCACGTATAGGCCTATAGGCAGATACAAGACATATATGAGACTTATACGAGGTTTATATGAGACTTATACTATACTATACGATACGATACTTAAAAATGTTTTTTTTAATTCACCCTTTATATACGCTGCGTATAGGCCTATACGCAGCGTATATAAAGGGTCAAAAAGTATATTTTTACCACAAGTTTGTGGTTAAAAATAAAAATTACCCTTTATATACGCTACGTATAGACCTATACGCAGCGTATATAAAGTGTCAAAAAGACAATTTTACCCTTGCATATGGCTACGTATAGCCCCAAATGCAGGGGTAAAATGGTCTTTCCCATTATACGCTGCGTATAGACCCATACGCAGCGTATATAAAGGGTCAAAAGACATTTTCACCCTTGCATTTGGCTTCGTATAGCCCCAAATGAAGGGCTAAATGGTCTTTTTGACCCTTTATATACGCTGCGTATAGACCTATACGCAGCGTATATGAAGGTTTTTTTTATAAAGGTTATATCGAATCGTATAGGTGTAGTATAGGTCACGAATCGGCCTCGTATAAGCCTATAAGTGTGATATCGTATCGTATAGCGTAGTATATGTCCCGTACAGGCCTATAGGCATATACATCATATATACGAGACTTATACTATGCACTATACGATACGATACGATGCAACACGATACGCTACTATACGATACGATATAACACCCGTATAGGTCTATAGGTGTATATATGTCCCGTATAGGCCTATTGGTGTGCTTTAGGTCCCGTATAGGTCCCGTATAGAGCTATAGGTGTGGTTTAGGTCCCGTATAGGCCTATACGGGACCTAAACCACACCTATATGCCTATACGGGGCCTAAACCACACCTATAGGCCTATACGGGATCTAAACCACACCTATAGGCCTATACGGGACATATACTACGCTATACGATACGATATCACACTTATAGGCTTATACGAGGTCAATACGTGACCTATACTACACCTATACGATACGATATCACACTTATAGGCTTATACGAGGTTAATACGTGACCTATACTACACCTATACGATACGATATCACACTTATAGGCTTATACGAGGTCAATACGTGACCTATACTACACCTATACGATACGATATCACACTTATAGGCTTATACGAGGTCAATACGGGACCTAAACCACACCTATAAGATACGATATCACACTTATAGGCTTATACGAGGTCAATATTTGTATTATTTTTTATTTTTATAATTCATAATTTTTGTATTATTTTTAATTTTTATAATTCATAATATTTGTATTATTTGTAATTTTTATAATTCATAATATTTGTATTATTTTTAATATTTATAATTTATATTTGTATTACCAATAATATTGTTTTTTATAAATAATTTTCTTTTTTTATAAATAAACAAAGAAATACACAAAAAAATACAAAAATGGAGCTTTATATACGCTGCGTATAGATCCCTACGCAGCGTATGAGACAAAAATGACACAACTACCCTTGTATTTGGCTTCGTATAGCCTCAACACAAGGGTATAAAGGACATTTTCAGACCTTTATATATGCTGCGTATAGGTCTCTACGCAACGTATATAAACCTTGTGAAAAACTGATGCTTCAAACCTACCAAAATGACCCCAAATTTTCAGATGGTTAATATACGCTGCTTAGAGACCTATACGCAGCGTATATAAACCTTGTTTACTGTGCAATGATTGGTTATTAGGCACTGAGATCCATGGTTTATATATGCAGCGTATAGGTCAATACGCAGCGTAGAGGGTTAACCCTATACGCTGCGTATTGACCTATACGCTGCATATATAAACCCTAGTTTTGCTAGGGTTTGGTGTGCCAATAGGCACATTAGTGTTTGAGACGGGATACGAAATCCCGAGATTTACGTCCAAGTTGTTTTTTCTGAAAGGAAAAAGGCCCGACATAATTATCAAGACATACATTTTCAAGATGCTTACGTCATTTTTCAATAGTTCTTGCCAGCCATTGGCTGAAATGGGCGGCCGGCCTTCCCCTATTGGACCAACCATTTTATTATTTTATATCCACTATAAAATTACGTTTTTGCCCTCAGTTTAAAATTGCGCTTTTCTCCCAACTAAAAAAATATAATAACCCTTTTGCCAGCAGCTCAAATTTACGATTTTGCCATCGGTAAAAAAAAAAAGATTTCCCCCTCAGCTTTATATTTTATACCCGCTTTAAAATTACGGTTTTGCCTCCAGTTGAAAATTACGTCTTCGCCCCCAGTTCAAAATAAAATTATGTTTTTGCCCCCAGCTAAAAATTACGATTTTTCACTCGGTTCAAAATTACGATTTCACCCTCAGTTTAAAATTCTTTTTCCGCCCTAAAATTATGGTTTTCCCCTACCTCAAAATTACGATTTTACTCTCAGTTCAAAATTATGATTTTCCCCCGGTTCAAAATAAAAATATGACTTTACACCTAGCTAAACCGAAAATATGGTTTCGCCCTCGGTAAAAAAATTACGCTTTTACCCTCAGCCGAAATTACGTTTTCGCCCCAGTTCAAAATAAAATTTTCTTTTTCCCCCGGCTCAAAATTACTATTTTACACCAGTTTATTATTTTATACCCACTTTAAAATTACGGTTTTTCCCCCAGTTTAAAATTACGTCTTTACCCCCAGTTCAAAATAAAATTATGCTTTTGCCGCTAGCTAAAAATTAGGATTTTACCATCGGGAAAAAAATTTATTTTCCCCCAAGTAAAAATAAAAATATGACTTTGCCCCAGCTAAAAATCGTGTCAAGAAGTTGCCTAACATTTTTTTTACTTTTTCTTTCTTGCAAAACTATGGTACTGTTTTTTTAATTGATTAAGAATTATTCGGTCATTGCCCCGCAACGCGGGCGGGGCAACACCTAGTTGTTCTAAATTTTGGAAATGAATTGACAATTGGAAACTTTATTCTTTCTAAGTTGGTATACAATAAAGGAACGAAAATAAGGCCCCCAAGTTGGTTATTCATTTACTTATTTATTTATTTATTTATTTATTTGTTGCTTATACAATAAAATTTCTCACATTAGTTGGTTTCCACAACATTATGCCTCTATTTATTATAAGTGATAACATAATATATTACCTATATTGTAATACTGTTATATTAATTATCTAGATTTTAGACGTTGCTAGTATAAATACAGACCAACGTTCTAAACACAAATTATCCGACATAATAATATGTCGTACTACTTATAGCATTTATTATCTTATGGTTTTGAAAGTTCCGTATATTACACTTCTACCTCCCTTAAAATAAAATTTCGTCCTCGAAATTAGCATTATATAACACTATACTATACGGGTTTTTCAACTCTCTACCCCTTAAAATAATTTCATCCACGAAATTAGCGATTACGAATATGGTATACTATTTATGTTACATATTAACGATGCAAAAAACGATAACGTAGTTGCAAACACGCTGAGCAAAAAGAGTCAAAAAGACACACAAGTGAGTTTCATACACGAAAATTTAACTATTAGGAACACTAACCTTAGGTTTCGAATAAATATGGATATTGAGAACGGATCGCTTCCTCCGATTCCCAAGTGGCTTCACGTTCAGGATGATTTTTCCACAAGATTTTGACGAACGGAAAAGACTTCTTACGCATCACACGTTCTTGTCGGTCCAAGATAACCTCTGGTTCCTCTTCGTACAATAAGTCCTCACGAATCTCGTGTAGAGAATAGTTCACAACATGGAGTGGATGATAATTATACCCACGTAACAGTGAAATATGGAACACGTTATGCACGTGCGATAATTGTGGCGGTAGAGCTAACCGATAAGAAACTACGCCAACTCGTTCCAAAATTTCAAAAGGTCCGATAAAGCGAGGACTTAATTTTCCCTTTATACCAAAACGTCGGACACCTCTGCATGGTGAGACTTTTAAGAATACTTTTTCACCAACATTAAATTCCAAAGCCCTTCGGTGGCGATCAGCATAACTCTTCTGTCTACTCTGGGCTTCCTTAAGTTTCTCTCGAGCGATAGCAACCTTTTCATTCGTGATCTGTACTAACTCAGGACCCTCAATCATCTTTTCTCTGACCTTGTCCCAACATGTGGGAGCTCGACATTTACGCCCGTATAACAATTCAAAAGGTGCCATATCAATACTAGCTTGCCAACTATTGTTGTAGGCAAACTCCACCAAGCACAAGTATTCATCCCAGTTTCCCGTCCACTCAAGTGCACATGATCTAAGCATATCCTCTAAAGTCTGAATTGTACGTTCAGACTATCCATCAGTTTGCGGATGGAAAGCAGTGCTAAATCGTATCTTCGTATCCCAAGCATTTTGGAAACCCTTCCAGAACCGTGATGTGAAACGTGGATCTCTATCACACACTATAGAAGATGGAGTACCATGCAATCGAACAATCTCACGAAGGAATATCTCTGATAGCTTACTCACCAAGTACCCTTTTTGAATGGGTAAGAAATGAGCAGATTTTGTAAGTCTATCTACCACAACCCAAATAGCATCATTCTTCATACGGGTTCTTGGTAGACCAGTTACAAAGTCCATAGAAATATCATCCCACTTCCAGACAGGAATATCTAAAGGCTGTAATAATCCACTAGCCTGTTGATGTTCAATCTTCACTTGCTGACAGATCAAACACTGGCTCACATGTCTAGCTACATCTTCTTTCATACCGCTCCACCAAAAATGTTGCCTCAAATCCCTATACATCTGTGGATCCAGGGTGTATAGAATAAGGTGAACTGTGTGCCTCCGTCAGTAATGATTCACAAAGAGAGGAATCATCTGGCACACATAAACGCCTCCCACACCATATTGTTCCATGTTCATCATATTTTGTAAGACCGCCCAAAGCTCACCATCTTCTCTTTGAGCTTCGTTTATCTGAGTGATGAGGTTCGGTTCGATCTTCAGTCTAGCCAAATAACCACCAGACTCACCAACTTGTATACCAATATCCATGCATCTCAGGTCTGATTGAATTTGAGGCTGCATGGTCAAGCATGCCAAACCCCCATAATTCTTCCTACTCAGTGCATCTGCAACAACATTTGCTTTACCAGGGTGGTACTGAATGTTGGCATCATAATCCTTGAGTAGCTCTAACCATCTCCTCTGCCTCATGTTAAGCTCCTTCTGAGTGAAAATATACTTGAGGCTCTTATGGTCGGTGAATATGTTACATGTCTCCCCATAGAAATAATGCCTCCAAATCTTAACTGCAAAAACAACCGCTGCTAACTCTAGATCATGCGTTGGAAAATTCACCTCGTAGGGTTTAAGCTGACGTGAGGCATATGCAATAACCTTTCCATGTTGCATGAGAACGCAACCAAGCCCTTTCTTCGATGCATCACTGTATATATCGAATCCGCTTGTGCCAGAAGGTAGAGTAAGAATAGGAGCGGATACTAGCTTCTGCTTCAATGCCTCAAAACTCTTTTCTCGATCATCGTTCCAAGTAAATTTTACCCCTTTTCTCAAGAGTTGAGTGAGAGGTAAGGCCAAAATAGAAACCCCTCTACGAAACATCGGTAATAACCCGCTAGACCAAGAAAACTTCGAACTTCGGTAACTGAAGTTGGTCTGGGCCATTGATGCGTGTGAAGTGTTATATATATTAGGTGTATATTTTAAGCCCCTTTAACACTTTTTAGTCAAGTTTTAAATTTATAAAACACGATATTTACTAACACTAGACACACATATGGGCAAGTGCACCCATCGTGAGCGTAGTATAGTGTTGGTAAGATACCGAGGTCGTCCAAGGACACAAGAGCTTTTAGTACCGGTTTATCCTCAACGTCTAATCAAATCAAAAAGTTTAGAAAAATGTTTTAACTAAGAAAAATAAAAACTAACAAAAATGCTGAAAAATAAAAATAAAAATAAAAACAGATAGACAAGATGAATCACTTGGTTCCGACTCGTATCTAGTGTAACCCTTGATTATTTCCGCACTTTTGCACTATTTTAAGAGATTATCTTAGTTATTGTAGTAGGCCCCTCTTTTGAAGGTGACGTTACCCTCACCCCAGTAGTTTGAGTAAGCAAGGATACAATCCTAAAAGGGTGGATTATTGGAAGATAATTAATTAAGTTATTAATGCAAATTATGGTAGGCCCCTCTTTTGGAGGTGACGTTACCCTCGACTAAGTAGTCTGAGTCAGCAGGGATACAGTCCTAAATAGCCGGGTTATAGTATTAATAGTAGTTAACTTATGAGGGGATCAAAGAGTTCGGACCCCCGCCATCCAATACCGTTAAGTATTGAAGGAGGTCCTACTAAATTTGACCCAGGTCCATTGCAGGACCTCTAAACGCTGAACAATGGCAAGACCTTTACCAAACCGTTCCCTTAACCCCCGACCAGGTAGCCAACATACCTCCATATAGACCGTGGAGATATGAATGGTGAAAATCTTTTATTTTATATAGACAGTAAAATAATGCCAAGACACCACGGACAAACGATAAGGAAAGATCACCTTCAACATAAGCAACTAGTTATTAAAGTCATTAATACAAAACCAAGTAAAAAGTGCGAAAAGATTAAAAATAAAAAGTATTACACTAGACACTTTGTCTTCACCAAGTGATGTAAGAGACTTAGGCAAACATGGCCTTGATTGTCAAGAACTCTTACGATCAATCTTGGATCCTGAGACGACTCACACACTCTACGATGGACAATGGATGATGGTGGTGGATGATGGTGTTATGGTGGTGGTGGGTGGTGGGTGAAGAGTGAGAGAGGTGGTGTGCCAAGAGATGGTTTGAGCTTGAGCCAAGCACTTCTATTTATAGGCTGAACAGAAGCTCGGGCACGGCCCCGTGTCCAGTGGGCACGGCCCCGTGTCCACATCCTTCTCTTTCTTCATTTATTGCAGCTTGTCTTATTAGTTGACCACGCCCCCGTGTCCGCTGAGCACGACCCCGTGGTGCAGAAGAATCTTTGTACTATGAAGATTTGTTGGATTGTGCGAATCTTATAGTTGACCACGGCCCCGTGTCCGCTGAGCACGGCCCCGTGGTGGGCAATAGAAGCTTCTACCACTTTGTCTTTTCTGCTGACACTTGGGCACGCCCCCGTGCTGGATGAGCACGGGGCGTGTTCAGTCTTCTGTTGTCTTGTTTTGCTTAGGAAGATGCTGTCGTGGGGTCGGGCATGTCACGTCTTGTTCATTTTCTTGTATTTATGTTAGATTTTTATGTCTTTTTGCTTCTTTTGTTAATTTGAGCTCATTTAATCCTGAAAATACAAAAGGAAGACAAAAGCACACTTTTTCCAACATTAGTACTAAAAAAGGGTTAGTTTTATGCCACAATTGATGAAATTTATATGTTGCATTTTGCACACATCAAATACCCCCACACTTGAATCTTTGCTTGTCCTCAAGCAAAACTCTTTATAATGTGGCTATTACACTCCCAAATGGAATGGGTAGAGAAGAAGGTTTTTGGGCTTGTCGTAGAGTGTCGGGATTTCCAAGATTCTTTATTCAGTTTTTATTTTTATTTATTTACAATCCTATTCGTCATGATTTATTTAAAACTTTTCATAAGATAAATTACTTATTAGGGCATAACATGCCTCTTTAAAATTCTATTTATATACAAGTTCACATACCTCACGGGGATCACTCAACACTTGGCCGAAAATGTATTTTTGTGGATCACTCGAGAGCGGCATGGAACTTACTCCTACCATAGGCTTGCCAAGCAATCAATCCTCCTCCTTTTTAACTTATATACCTTTGTAAATATCAAGAGGACTTTTTGGGTGAAGGGTTAGGCTTGGGTTAAAGGTAGGTGGTTGGGTTAGTGGTTAGTCGAAAAAGGGCGAAAAGCGTAACAAGCGTCGGTTTTCGTAAGACTTTCTATTTTTTTCACTTTTATTTTGATGAAGCTATTATTCAAACAAAGTTATTTTTGATGAACTTGTTTGTTTATTTTCTTTTGCTTCATCATCAACACTTTTTTTTTTTTTTGAAAAGTCATACGAGAAACCGAGCTAGTTACTAAAACAAAGGGTTAAAAATGAAAAAGGTTTTGGTGGGTAAAAGGGTGTTTGGTTTGGGTTATGAAATGAAAAGGTTTAGTCTCAAAGGGGCTAACTAGGGGGATTTTGGGTAGGTGGTAAAAAAAGAAAAATAATGGTATAGAAATGAAAAGGGTTAGTCCTAATGCCTCCATCATTTACTTACTCGGGTTTAAGTTGATAAGGACCGGGAATGTATCGTCGTGGCAAGTTCTAGAGTCGTAAGAACCAAGCGGCTATTCACACAAGAAACCAAAAATGAGCATTTAGTCTAATGGTATGTAATTGTATGCTCAATTAAAGGCTCAAAACTCACTTTTGTGGGAATGGGTTTTTTATGTGATCAAGTATATATAATTAAATTTTAACTAAGCTTGTCATGCCTTTTCATAATTTTCTTATGTTGGTTCTTTTTATCACGACGCTATCGGTTGTAAATTCGTAAAAATATAACCTTTTTAGAACTTGAAATTCCCGAGTTAAACCTAGACAAGTAAAAAAAAATGAAAAATTTTTGAAAAAAATTTGGGGTGATTAGCGGTTCCAATAGAGTTTTGTGTAAGGCTTGTATTTAGGACTTGCAAGATTCGAGGTTTTAGCATCCCCCCCACACTTAAATTACACATTGTTCTCAATGTGTCCCAAAAATAAGTTTTTAGGTTTATTGAATGTGTAAAAAGGTGTAAAAAGCAAAAATTTTGTGTTACTGGTTACCTGGGCACGACCCCGTGTTGAGTGGACACGACCCCGTGCTCAGATGCCAGTAACGAAAACTTACAGAAAGTGAACACGGGGGGCGTGTTGGTTGAACACGACCCCGTGTCTGTCAAGGTCTGCAGAATAAATACAAACAGCAGGTTCAGGGGAATGGGCACGGGGGCGTGTCGGCTGGACACGGCCCCGTGTGGACAGTCTACAAAGTTGAAAAACAGGTTTCTTTCTTCGATTTTCCTGT
Organism: Helianthus tuberosus; assembly: GCA_030545235.1. Lineage (NCBI taxonomy): Eukaryota > Viridiplantae > Streptophyta > Magnoliopsida > Asterales > Asteraceae > Helianthus > Helianthus tuberosus. The sequence continues at coordinate 109,634 of JARYGA010055505.1, read as the reverse complement.
CCCGGCTTTAGTAGTACTAATGCTTAGTACTCTAAGCCTTGTATGTACCTGCTTAATCAATAAACACCATACCATACCATAGCAAACATCCTACTTTTACCAAATTCAACATCCATGTCAAAGTTAAAAGAAAATAAGTGCAGAAAATAAAAGAAGTTAGGGAAAGTAAATTGTTCAACACTTGGCACGCAGGCCATCAATTTTTCAAGATTAAAAAGGGTTAACCTGGGAAGTCATCAACCAACCGCTTCCTCCTCCGCTCCTCCCGCCTACTCCATGGCATCGTCATCATCATCGTCATCATCCCCTCCATGGCCCGCAATGTGGTCCCGAATATACCCAATATCATCTTGGATATCAGATATGTTTCTCTCGATAGCTCCAACCCGGTGGTACGTGTTGCTCGCCATGTTATAGGTGTTCCTGGTGCACATAAGGTTTTCCTGCAACAAATCATGCAAACTTTGAAAGTTAGGAAAACCGCCTCCCGAGGAGGATGATTGGCCCGGATCACCATGGGGTTGGTACTGGTATTGATGATGTTGCGGAGCGTGGAGGACAAGTGCTTCTTGCGGGTTCCATGCATGACCTTGCATCCTTTGAAAGCTCACCTTCCCGTCTTCCGCCTCATACATTAGGTTCATTGAGCGGCATATGTGTATATCCACCATGCCCGACCATGGGCTCCTCTCAAATGACCTAGGTATGTGGGTGAAGTGCCTGAAGAGACGGTACACCCATCCCCCAAAGAAGATAGGGGTCGGTGCGCTTGCAAGGCGGTTATGATGCGTGTTTCGGAGCATGAGGAACGGAACATCAAGCGGCCTGCAGACAGTGGAGGACAACAAGATCTCTTGACCCAACGACGCCACTACTATCATGCCTTTGGCTAAGAGAGTAGCCGAGGAGGCTATGAATGTATCTGTAGAGTGGATCCCTCAGCTTCGTACTCTTAGTGCTGCTCGGATTGTAGTACCCTTCACCAATCTGAGCCCAAATGGCTTGGCGTTCGTTCTCACCTATCTCTCGCATTCCCCCAGTATTTTCCTCGTTTCCCGCATCCTCTTCCGCATACAACCCGACAATCGATCCAAATTGAGCCATAGAGATCGAATACCTCGTTCCGCCACATCGGAATGCTACCCCATCATTGTCGAACGGGTCGCACCTCGAGTTGAATGTGAAGGTGTTATAGAATTCCAAAGTGCATTCGTGGACGGAACGGAGTCGATTTGTTAAAGCGACTCTGAGTGGTCCCGTGACAATGTTGTTGAAACGGTCGATTTGATTTACCATAGTTAACAGTTCCGTGCATGCTTGCCTCGGGTATTCCTCCGGCCTTGTTTGAAGTATCTCGTATCTAGCCCTCGCATCAAGCTCATTGGCGTTAAATCTTGTGAACTTCCTAGCCATCTGAAAGAATACATCAATAGTTAGCACGAAACAGAAGTATTTTCGGACAAAACTGCAAACAGTGAGCTGGACACGACCCCGTGTTCAGCGGACACGGCCCCGTGTCCAGGCGTCTGTTACTCAAAAATTTCATTTTTCGTCCCGGTTTTGAAAACTTGAAAATATTTTGTCCAATAGGTGCGGTTTCCCCCGAAAATGAAACCCTAAGTGCCGTTTTTTCCAAAATATCCCGTTTACCCATTCAATTTTATCTTTTTCGGTTCAAGAACAAGGGTTTGGGGTTTTTGTGCGAAATCGGACGAATCTATGAACAATACAAGTGTATTTACTTCCCATAGCACTAATCTAACTAAATGCAAACAAATCTAAACAAAAATTTGAGGTTCGATCCGGATGAACTTCAAGAACCCTAGATTTTTCCCCAATTTTTTTGGTGTTTTAACTACATGCAAGTAACTAATCTAACTAGTAGAAGTGATAGAATCATACCTTGATGTTGTTAGAGTGATAGGAGACGTCGAAAATCTGTGAAAAATCGCCTGGAACCAGAGCTTTTTCGGGAAAACGGGGCGTGTGTAATGTTGTAACTGTTTTGAAAAAAGGGGTTTTATCCCGACTGCAGCGCAAACACGGCCCCGTGTCCAGCGGACACGGCCTCGTGCCGAGCAAAGTTTTTGAAATTTTTTTTTGTTTGTGCTCGTGTGAGTGCCCTTGTTTCCCATAAGCTTTGGTTAGAAAACTTACCGCTTTAGTTGTTGTCCCAATCGCTCGTAACTTACTAGGTATGATGTTCGTTTCATTCTTCCATCGTTTGAAGCGAGATCTCTTCCTCTTCATCCTCAATGAATCCTTGATAGAGTTTCAGCCGTTGGCCATTGACTTTAAATGGGGGCCCATTTCGAGATTTAATTTCTACTGCACCGTGTGGGAAAGTATGGGTGATGGAAAAAGGTCCTGACCACCTAGACTTTAATTTACCAGGAAACAATCGAAGCCGTGAATTAAACAAAAGAACTAGATCTCCTACCCGAAATTCATTAGGTTTAATATGTTTGTCATGCAAATTTTTCATTCTTTCCTTATAAATTTCGGAGTTTGAGTATGCATAATTCCTAAGTTCGTCTAATTCATTTAATTGACAAAATCGATTTTTACCAGCAAATTCTAAATCTAAGTTTAGATTTTTGATTGCCCAGTAGGCTTTGTGTGCAATTTCTACTAGCAAGTGACAACTTTTTCCGTAGACTAGCTTATATGGGGTTGTACCTATTGTTGTTTTATAAGCAGTTCGAAAAGCCCATAAAGCATCATCTAATTTATCTGCCCATTCCTTTTTATTTAACTCTACGGTTTTTTCGAGTATTCGTTTTAAACCTCTATTAGTCACTTCAGCTTGTCCGTTTGTTTGAGGGTGATATGCTGTTGAGACCCGGTGATAGACCCCATATCTTGTTAAAAAATTTTCAAGTTGATGGTTGCAAAAATGGGTACCTCTATCACTTATTAATGCTTTAGGTGTGCCAAAACGGGAGAATAATTTTTTCAGAAATCTTACCATGACTCTTCCATCATTTGTTGGAAGTGCCTCGGCCTCGGCCCATTTAGACAAGTAGTCTACTGCCACAAGTATATATTTGTTTCCTTTCGATGGTGGGAAAGGTCCCATAAAGTCGAGTCCCCACAAATCAAAAATTTCACAAACAAGAATGCCATTTTGTGGCATTTCGTTTTTGGAAGAAATATTACCTGTTCTTTGGCAAGCATCATATGTCTTGACAAGACTTTGGGCGTCTTTGTAAATGGTTGGCCAATAAAATCCTGAATCGAATACCTTTCGTGCGATACTAGCGGCACCATGATGCCCTCCGTATGGACCTTCATGACAATGGCAGAGAATTCTTCATGCTTCGCTACCATGTACGCATCGTCGGACGAGTTGGTCGGCACACATTTTGAAAAGATATGGATCTTCCCAAAAATAGTGTTTCACATTGGCAAAGAATTTTTTTCTTTGATGATGTGGCCAACCTTTTGCGACTATACCGCTAGCTAGGTAGTTAGCATAGTCGGCGTACCATGGTTCTTCCTTATATTCCACCATTTCCAGGGACTCAGTTGGAAATTTTTCGTTGAATTGTTCGTCCCTGGTTGCCTCCAAAGCTGGGTCCTCTAAGCGTGAAAGGTGATCTGCAGCGGTGTTTTCTGCTCCTCTTTTGTCTTTGATTTCAATGTCAAATTCTTGGAGGAGTAGAATCCACCGAATCAAACGTGGTTTTGCGTCCTGCTTTTTGAAGAGATATCGAATGGCAGCATGATCTGTATAGACTATAGTTTTAGAAAGAACAAGATAAGAACGGAATTTATCAAAAGCAAATACCACAGCTAGTAATTCTTTTTCAGTTGTTGTGTAATTCTCTTGTGCATCATTTAGTGTTTTACTAGCATAATAAATTGGGTGAAATGTTTTTCTTTTCTTTGTCCCAAGACAGCTCCAACTGCAAAGTCACTAGCATCACACATGATTTCGAAAGGAAATTTCCAATCAGGTGCTATCATGATAGGTGCATTGATTAACATTTCCTTTAAGGTTAGAAATGCTTGATTGCAATCCTTTTCAAAGATGAAAGGAGCATCTTTTTCAAGTAATTTTGTTAGAGGCCTTGAGATTTTAGAAAAGTCTTTGATAAACCGCCTATAAAATCCGGCATGCCCTAGGAAACTTCTGATAGCTCTTACGGAGGATGGAGGTGGTAATCTAGAAATGGTATCTATTTTGGCTCGATCCACCTCCATTCCTTCGCTTGAGATCTTGTGACCGAGTACTATTCCCTCCGTTACCATGAAGTGGCATTTTTCCCAATTAAGGGCGAGGTTAGTTTCCTCACATCGGGATAGCATTCATTCAAGGTTATCGAGGCATTGGTCGTATGAATCCCCAAAGATAGAAAAGTCGTCCATGAAGACTTCCATTATCTTTTCTATCATGTCATGGAAGATGGCTACCATGCAACGTTGGAATGTTGCGGGGGCATTACATAGACCAAACGGCATGCGTCGATAAGCAAAAGTTCCATAGGGACATGTGAAAGTTGTCTTTTCTTGGTCTTCGGGTGCTATCGGGATTTGAAAGTAACCTGAAAAACCATCCAAGAAACAATAAAATTTATGACCGGATAATCTTTCTAACATTTGATCAATGAAGGGTAAAGGAAAGTGATCTTTTCTTGTAGCTTCATTTAATCTTCTATAATCTATACATACTCTCCATCCTGTGACAGTTCTCGTTGGTATTAATTCATTCTTTTCGTTAGTTATTACCGTCATACCTCCTTTCTTTGGAACTACTTGGACGGGACTCACCCAAGGACTATCAGAGATAGGATAGATAAGTCCGGCGTCAAGTAATTTGATGACTTCGTTTTTAACCACTTCTTGAACATTTGGATTTACTCGACGTTGTGGTTGTATTACCGATTTGTAGTCATCATTCATTAAAATTTTGTGTGTACACATGGACGGACTAATTCCTTTTATGTCTACAAGTTTCCAAGCTATTGCGTTTTTGTGTTTTTTCAAAAGACTAATTAATTTTTCTTTTTCTAAGCTATCTAATTTAGACGAAATAATTACAGGTAAATTACCATCTTTGTCTAGAAAAGCATATTCCAAACCTTTTGGAAGTTCTTTGAGCTCAAGTGGTGGGTCTTTAGGAGACTCCTTATTTGGTTGCTCATTTCGATTAAGAACTTTAAAAGTTTGTTCTATGGTGACCTCTTCTTCAACAAAGTGGTCAATCTCTTCATTTGTATCGGGTGGTTCATCTTCATCTTCAATTAGGGGGTCATTATTGCCGAAAGGATATTTCATTGACCGTTCGAGATCGACACTTCTTTTAAATGCCCCTAAATGAAGAGATAGATTGTTGAACTTCCGGTTTTTCAAAGCTTCGTGAGTTTTTACAAATGGTCATCCCAACACTAGAGGAGCGTCATCGAGGATGACAAAGTCGGTCGGGATTACCATTTGATTTGTTTGAACCAATACATCCTCAACTACACCGATTGATTTTATTACTTTCCGATTGGATAGAAAAATGGGTATTTGAAGTGGAGAAAAATCACTAATACTTAATTTTTCAAAAATGTAGTTAGGCATTATGTTAACACAAAGATCTTTATCGATTGTGACATTACTAATAAACGAATTTTGAAAGAAACATGGAACCGGTGTAATGTTAATTTCAAATGGGTCTTCTTTTATTAGCGAAGTTTGATCATTAGTTAACTTAACACTTACCGTTTCGTCAATTTTAGTGTTAGTATTTAACTCTTTTAAAAACTTAGCATGAGTGGGTACTAAACAATGATTTTCAAAAGAAGGTGACAAGAGATTAATTTCTACAAAATTAGACTCTTCTTGAATTTTAACGTTGTCGGACTCACCTTTTTCGTTGTTTAACTCATGTGTCGGTTTTTCACTTACTTGTTCTTCCATTTTAACACTTTCAGTTATCTCTTCCTTTTTTAATTCTTCTCTTGTGTGGGACTCCTCTTCCCTTGCGCGAGATTCTTTTATACAGCGATCGATAACTCTAATGTGTTCTAATATCCTCTCGGTCACTTCGGTTATAGAAAAAGAGTCGGAATTTTCAAAGCTTGAATCCGGTTGTTCGATCCTTTGTTCCTCATAATACCCATATGAAGTAGATGGTTCACACCATTGTTCTTCATTGTAAGCATATGATGGATAAGGGTCATAATTTTGTTCTTCATAATACTCATATGAGGTGGGTTGTTCACGCCATGGTTCCTCATAATAAGCATACGAAGGTGGTGGCTCATATCTTGGTTCCTCAAAGTACGAGTATGAAGGCTCATACCCTGGTTCATCAAAATATGAGTATGAGGGAGGAGGTTCATACCTTTGGTCTTCATATGATGTGTATGAAGTTGATGGCTCGTACCTGGGTTCCTCATAGTAGGTGTATGAATGGGATGGTTGATATGAGTGACTATTTTGAACCGAGTGTGTGTTACGACAATTAGTGCAATAGTTACCCCTATAATCACCCTCCTCATAGGTGTAGTTGTAACCTCCTGAGTATTGATCCATAAGAATCACTCAGCAGACCACAACCAAGTCTCGAGATCAGAAAACAAAAATAAAAACGGAAACAGAGGCTGGACACGGCCCCGTGTTCAGTGGACACGGCCCCGTGTACAGAATCTGTATCTAGGCATTTTAATTAAATTTACTGATTTCGTTGAGCACGGGGCGTGTTCAGTGAGCACGGCCCATGTTCAAGCTTCTGTTACTGGGTATTCAACCCAAATAGCATCATTCTTCATACGGGTTCTTGGTAGACCAGTTACAAAGTCCATAGAAATATCATCCCACTTCCAGACAGGAATATCTAAAGGCTGTAATAATCCACTAGCCTGTTGATGTTCAATCTTCACTTGCTGACAGATCAAACACTGGCTCACATGTCTAGCTACATCTTCTTTCATACCGCTCCACCAAAAATGTTGCCTCAAATCCCTATACATCTTTGTGGATCCAGGGTGTATAGAATAAGGTGAACTGTGTGCCTCCGTCAGTAATGATTCACAAAGAGAGGAATCATCTGGCACACATAAACGCTTCCTACACCATATTGTTCCATGTTCATCCACTCGAAACTCAGATTGCTTTCCTACTCCCATATTTTGTAAGACCGCCCAAAGCTCCCCATCTTCTTCTTGAGCTTCCTTTATCTGAGTGATGAGGTTTGGTTCGATCTTCAGTCTAGCCAAATAACCACCAGACTCACCAACTTGTATACCAATATCCATGCATCTCAGGTCTGATTGAATTTGAGGCTGCATAGTCAAGCATGCCAAACCCCCATAATTCTTCCTACTCAGTGCATCTGCAACAACATTTGCTTTACCAGGGTGGTACTGAATGTTTGCATCATAATCCTTGAGTAGCTCTAACCATCTCCTCTGCCTCATGTTAAGCTCCTTCTGAGTGAAAATATACTTGAGGCTCTTATGGTCGGTGAATATGTTACATGTCTCCCCATAGAAATAATGCCTCCAAATCTTAAGTGCAAAAACAACCGCTGCTAACTCTAGATCATGCGTTGGAAAATTCACCTCGTAGGGTTTAAGCTGACGTGAGGCATATGCAATAACCTTTCCATGCTGCATGAGAACGCAACCAAGCCCTTTCTTCGATGCATCACTGTATATATCGAATCCGCCTGTGCCAGAAGGTAGAGTAAGAATAGGAGCGGATACTAGCTTCTGCTTCAATGCCTCAAAACTCTTTTCTCGATCATCGTTCCAAGTAAATTTTACCCCTTTTCTCAAGAGTTGAGTGAGAGGTAAGGCCAAAATAGAAATCCCTCTACGAAACGTCGGTAATAACCCGCTAGACCAAGAAAACTTCGAACTTCGGTAACTGAAGTTGGTCTGGGCCATTGATGCGTGTGAAGTGTTATATATATTAGGTGTATATTTTAAGCCCCTTTAACACTTTTTAGTCAAGTTTTAAATTTATAAAACACGATATTTACTAACACTAGACACACATATGGGCAAGTGCACCCATCGTGAGCGTAGTGTAGTGTTGGTAAGATACCGAGGTCGTCCAAGGACACAAGAGCTTTTAGTACCGGTTTATCCTCAACGTCTAATCAAATAAAAAAGTTTAGAAAAATGTTTTAACTAAGAAAAATAAAAACTAACAAAAATGCTGAAAAATAAAAATAAAAATAAAAACAGATAGACAAGATGAATCACTTGGTTCCGACTCGTATCTAGTGTAACCTTTGATTATTTCCGCACTTTTGCACTATTTTAAGAGATTATCTTAGTTATTGTAGTAGGCCCCTCTTTTGAAGGTGACGTTACCCTCACCCCAGTAGTTTGAGTCAGCAAGGATACAATCCTAAAAGGGTGGATTATTGGAAGATAATTAATTAAGTTATTAATGCAAATTATGGTAGGCCACTCTTTTGGAGGTGACGTTACCCTCGACTAAGTAGTCTGAGTCAGCAGGGATACAGTCCTAAATAGCCGGGTTATAGTATTAATAGTAGTTAACTTATGAGGGGATCAAAGAGTTCGGACCCCCGTCATCCAATACCGTTAAGTATTGAAGGAGGTCCTACTAAATTTGACCCAGGTCCATTGCAGGACCTCTAAACGCTGAACAATGGCAAGACCTTTACCAAACCGTTCCCTTAACCCCCGACCAGGTAGCCAACATACCTCCATATAGACCGTGGAGATATGAATGGTGAAAATCTTTTATTTTATATAGACAGTAAAATAATGCCAAGACACCACGGACAAACGATAAGGAAAGATCACCTTCAACATAGGCAACTAGTTATTAAAGTCATTAATACAAAACCAAGTAAAAAGTGCGAAAAGATTAAAAATAAAAAGTATTACACTAGACACTTTGTCTTCACCAAGTGATGTAAGAGACTTAGGCAAACGTGGCCTTGATTGTTAAGAACTCTTACGATCAATCTTGGATCCCGAGACGACTCACACACTCTACGATGGACAATGGATGATGGTGGTGGATGATGGTGTTATGGTGGTGGTGGGTGGTGGGTGAAGTGTGAGAGAGGTGGTGTGCCAAGGGATGGTTTAAGCTTGAGCCAAGCACTTCTATTTATAGGCTGAACAGAAGCTCGGGCACGGCCCCGTGTCCAGTGGGCACGGCCCCGTGTCCACATCCTTCTCTTTCTTCATTTATTGCAGCTTGTCTTATTAGTTGACCACGCCCCCGTGTCCGCTGAGCACGACCCCGTGGTGCAGAAGAATCTTTGTACTATGAAGATTTGTTGGATTGTGCGAATCTTATAGTTGACCACGGCCCCATGTCCGCTGAGCACGGCCCCGTGGTGGGCAATAGAAGCTTCTACCACTTTGTCTTTTGTGCTGACACTTGGGCACGCCCCCGTGCTGGATGAGCACGGGGCGTGTTCAGTCTTCTGTTGTCTTGTTTTGCTTGGGAAGATGCTGTCGTGGGGTCGGACATGTCACGTCTTGTTCCTTTTCTTGTATTTATGTTAGATTTTTATGTCTTTTTGCTTCGTTTGTTAATTTGAGCTCATTTAATCCTGAAAATACAAAAGGAAGACAAAAGCACACTTTTTCCAACATTAGTACTAAAAAATGGTTAGTTTTATGCCACAATTGATGAAATTTATATGTTGCATTTTGCACACATCAGCCATTTGGTGATAGCTTCCAGCTTTGATGGATCCATTGTGATACCTTCCGCTGATACAATGTGACCTAGAAACGCCACTTGTTCAAGCCAAAAGTCGCACTTAGAAAATTTTGCGTATAGCTTCTCCTGGCGTAAAGTTCCTAGAACCGTGCGAAGATGGTCCTCATGCTCTACTCTACTTTTAGAAAACACCAAGATGTCATCGATGAATACAATCACGAACCGATCCAAGTACTCATGAAATACTCGGTTCATAAGATCCATGAAAACAGCAGGAGCATTTGTCAAACCAAAAGGCATGACTAGAAACTCATAGTGACCGTACCGGGTGCGAAATGCTGTCTTATGAACATCTTGATCTCAGACTCTCAACTGATGGTACCCTGATCTAAGATCAATCTTCGAGAAAAACTTCGCTCCTTGGAGTTGGTCGAAAAGGTCATCAATACGCGGTAAGGGGTAGCGATTATGAATGGTGAACTTATTCAGCTCCCGGTAGTCGATGCATAAATGCATGCTACCATCTTTTTTCTTCACAAACAAAACCGGTGCTCCCCAAGGTTAAACACTAGGTCTAATGAATCCAAGTTCCAAAAGTTCTTGGAGCTGCTCTTTCAATTCCTTCAACTCCAATAGGGCCATATGATATGGTGCTTTAGAAATAGGTTCAGCTCCGGGAATCAAATCAATAGTGAATTCTACTTCACGTTCAGGTGGTATCCCTGGCAATTCTTCTAGAAAGACATCAGAGAAGTCTCGAACAATAGGAACGTCTTCGACACGTGGTGTATTCACTGAGGTATCTTTAATAGCAGCTAAGAATCCCTCGCATCCATGGGATATAAGTTTTTGAGCTTTAAGAGCAGAGATGATTTTAATGGATTTTCGAGGTTGAGATCCTTGATAAATACATTCAGGATTCAGAATATCACCAAAAATGACTCGTTTGTAGTGATAATCGATGGTAGTGCGATGCATGGATAACCAATCCATGCCTAGTATAACATCAAAATCTCCCATTTGCATGGGATAAAGATTCGCTATACGAATAACATTTCCGATCAAAAGCAATCTTTATAGACGTGAGTAATAACTGAAGGATTTCCCATTGGTGTAGAAATAACTAAAGCTTGATCCAATAGAGAAGGCGAAATTTAAAGATGTCGGGCAATTAGTTGTGAGACTATTGAGTGGGTTGCCCCAATATCAAATAACACATACAAGTCACGCTCACCCAAATAAATACTACCCGAAACGGTACCTAGTGAATCGATAAACAATAAGACACAAACGATTGTATGAAAACCAATAAATAACCAAGCAAGCAAAATAATAATAAAAGGAACATTTATCGGAGACGGTACCTGGAGCATTAGCAGCTTCCCCTACAGTTAATGAGAAAACACGCCCTCCCGTAGTAGGTGGCACAGCAGCTCCCCTAGTGGTATCAGTTGGTCGGTTACCAGCCTTTGGGCACTCATTAATCTTATGCCCTATATCTCCACACTTAAGGCAAGCCCCAGTAAGTCGACGACAGATGCCTGGGTGACGCTTGTTGTAATGGTTACACACTGGAGGCTGGGTAGAGTTCTGGTTACCTCTCTGGTTTACGGGTTGAGCTTGGGTTGGTGGCTGGTAGGGTTTGATCTGACCCTGATTTTGGCTCCTTCCCTGCCATGGTCTATTATTCCTTCCCGATGACCTATTCCCCATATTGTTTTGATTATTTCGAGTAGGTGCTCGAGACGACTCACTAGTGAACGAGGTGCGGTATTCGTCTCTATTTCTCTTCCTACTGTTATTGGAACCACCCAAAAATTCTTTGTTCTCCATATCAACCTTTTTGGCAGCTTTAGCGGTCTCTGCAACAGTGGGGAATGTTGACTGGATGATTGCTCTACGAATCTGATCACAAACTGCCCAATGATATTTCTCTGCTTGTTCCTCTGGTGTTCCAGCGGCTGACCCAAGAAATCCAACTAGTCGATAAAATCGATCAGTGAAGTCAGAAAGTGGTTCGTCATTCCTCTAACGAATATTGTGATACTCTCGTGTGTAAGAACTTTTATCCACGCTGTTAAAATATTTCTTGAAGAAAATAGCATGAAAATCTGCCCAAGGTAAATTCTCCACAAATGGGTCTCCTCCTCTTTCCTCCAATACACCTTCCCACCAAGTTTGCGCATCTTCTTCTAGTTTATACGATGCTAATCTCGATTTAAATTCATCGCCAACTCCTAACTCCCAAAATATTTTCTCGATATGAGTAATCCAATCCCTTGCTACAATTGGAGTGGTTGCCTTTGTGAAAGATCTCGGTTTCTGTTTTATGAACTTATCTAGCCAATCCCCAATTGCACCGTTTGGGTTTGGATTTGGGTTGGGATTAGGGTTCAGATTAGGATTGGGATTAGGGTTCGGATTAGGATTGGGAATAGGGTTTGGATTAGGATTCGGCTCATTTGGTCCACCACCATTACGACGACCAGAGTTGCGTGTCTCACGACAAGGAGGCATCTAAAAAAAGCACATTAAGAATTTAGATAAAACAAATAATAAGGACTTATCACATAAGAAAATACCTAACCTAACGTCTACCCAATCCTCACATGTCTTAATTATTTAGTTAAAGTTTTCTACAGGATAGAGCCTAAGCTCTGATACCATAACTGTAACACCCCGCCCCGATTAGGGCTGACGTGTTACACAATTCGGTAATCAGAGACAATTAATAATTTAATTAAAACATAAATTCCATAGGTTTAAAAACAAAAATCCCCAAAATGGCATAACGGTGTCAACAAAAAAACATAAGTGTCTAAATTTATTGAATATTAGGTTTTATTAAACTCCTTGTTCCAACTCTAGCTTTTTATTATCACTCTTCACACATTTCCCCGATTTCCCTGAGTACCTGTTTAAGACATAATAAAAAAACAACAAAATGAAACGGTTGAGCCAAAAATTGCCCAGTAACGGAGAAACAATAGCACTAACACATAAATGATAGAAGCAATACACTAAACACTTTAACGATGCAAATAATACAATACGCTGAATGATCACTGATGAATACCATAAAGGTATATTAGAAATACCCATGTGAGCCACTAACAATAAACACTAACACTTTGTACATTAGCTGCAGTTCCAATGCACCATTATGTAGAGGGGATGTGGGCACTCACACCTATCCCACTACCACTAACACTTACACTTACACTCCTAGGATTGATCCATACGCCTCTCAATAATCAATAAGTGCAATCACTTAGCACACAATACAATATAGAGACACCGTGGGCCTTTCGCACCGCCACGGATGGTGCACGTCAACTGTGCCTATGATGACGCCCTATGTCCCCAAAGGTGGATATGCTCGGGTATTGAGGTCAAATAAAACGATTCACTCAAGTCAAGGCAAATACACTAACGATACACTAAGGCTATATCACATCTAGCCAAAGATAAATAATAAATAATAAAAGTCATGGGAACATGCGACAATGAGTATAAATGGGTAACTTATCGCATGCGTGGCAAGGACAATAACTCGATACCTAATATGTAACGATAATTAGAGAATGTAGAAAACTCAATGGTTCAAGTAGCAATCATGAACGAATACGATACCATGAATTAAAACAATTATGCTAAGATCAAGACACCACAAAATCCGTACCTTAAGTAATTAGCGATGACCGTAGTAAATCCTAATCTTGGATCAAACGTCACGAAACCCTACAACATTATTACGTTTGGAAATATTATATATTGGACTTTGTTGTCTTGTTGTTTAAATAGGACTTCCTATAAAAATACATGGTGTACTTAGAAAAAAAATAGTATTAATTCTTTTCTCTAATATCTTAGTTATAAAACACTATAGTTATATATGTACAAAATTCATTCAGTTTTTCAATAAACATCACTAGTTTATATTAATACACTATAACTTTATATGATACATTAATATATTTCTTAGTTTATGTGAGTTCCCTGGTTGGTTTGCTTGGGCTTATATATACGTCTATTTTTTTTTTATGGTTGTGGACATGAAAGTAGTTGGATTATGATTCGATAATTACTTATATCAAATTTCACAAGAAAAACAAAACACCAGCTCCTATTATTATATATATTAATTTATGAACTATGAAATTATACTGGTATATCAATTGTAAATATGTCCCAGCATATATTTTCTTTAGATTTATACAAAAACCCATTTCCTTTACCTACTTTTCAAAAGAACAATTATACTCTCATTAAATAATCATATGGTATTGAACTGGTAGTTATCTCCGGTGATCAGAAAATGGTTTCAAAACCAAAAAAAAGTTCAATTATATTCTCAGTTTGGTTTCTCTATTTCATGGCTAGTTGCAAATTAAGAGAATAGAAATAGTAGGCCAAAATCAAAACAACAGGCTGAGATAATTTTCTTATCTTAAACACCATTGGTGTGCTATGTTATGTTCAAAGTACAAGGAGATATTGTTGATACCTTATGTCGAAAAATAGACGGCCAGTGCGGTGAGGTAGGTTCAACGAAGACCTTTAGATGGAGTCGATGGGTATGCAACGGTGGCTCGGAGTTATCGTTATGTCACCGGTATGAACGGAGACGACCAAAAGAACGCGACAATGGTGGCTTACAAAAACAATAACGGGGTCAATCATGGAGCTCCCGGATTAGGAACAATGGAACGGAAAGAGAAGCTTACCGGATGTTCGATCAATCGCGATGGTGCACTACTAGAAAATAGGGGGATTTCCTACCAAAATTTCCGACAAAACCAATTTTGTCGGAAAATTCCGACCATTTTCCGACAAAATACCAACTAAAAAAATAATCTGGTTTTACCGACTATTTTCCTACAATTTACCGACCAAAAAAAAATGGTCGGAAATTTGAAGGAAACTTCCGATTAAGTTCCGACAAAAAAAAAAAGAATAAAAGAAGAAAAAAAGTGGTCGGAAAATGGTCGGAAAAGTTAACTATACAAAAAATAAAAATAAATCTTTGTCGGAAACTAGTCGGAAGACATAAAACCAAATTCTAATTACTGTATATTTTAAAAATAATATTTATGAGTCTTGGTTGATACAACTTTTGTCATTAAAATGAGTCTCATTGTATACACAAACACACACATGTATACTTGTAAAAGTATTATAAGCTAGTTTTAAGTAATCGATCCTGATAGTATACACGTATGTATATATATGTATAATATGTAAAAGTTGGTAAAAAAAAAGTATTTCATATATGATTAAGGTGTACAAAAGAAGGAACGAAAAAAAGACATTTAAAGCTCCGAAAAACAAAAATAACACACTTTGGTCGGAAAGTTGTCGGAAATTTCCGACCATTTTCCGACGAAACACAACATTGGTCAGAAAGTTGTCGGAAATTTCTGACCATTTTCCGACTAAAACCATTATTCTTTTGTTATATAATCATTTGGGGGTATATGTGTGTACGTAAATGTATTTGCTTGTGTCTATATGTATGTAAGTATATATATATGTATAAGTATGTGTTTGTCCAAGTGTACACACACGCATACATACACACATACATATATATACACATACTTAGCCTGTTTTAATTAATGGGTCCCGATAGAGTACATACACGTATAAACGTGTACAATACGTATAAGTTGGCAAAGTAAAAGTATTTCATGTATAATTAACCGAGTTGATGAAGCAGTTTGGTAATCCTAGCAATCCTCCACCATAGTTTAGTTTTGTTTGTTGTCTTTTGCGGTTGAACTTGTAATTTAACAACCGTGGCATATTTTGTTGTTGAACCTACAATTTGACAATCGATTTGTATTTTTTGGATGAACTTTTAGTTCTATAATCGTGTCGTATTTAGGATTTTTATTGGATTTTTTTCTGCATTTTTAATAGAAAAATCTGGATTTTTTAGTTTTTTTATATTTTAAAAAAAAAAAAGTTTTTTAGTCGGAAATTGGTCGGAAAACTGTGGTCAGAAAGCTGTAGGAAAATTGTGGTCGGAAAACAGTAGGTACACAGTGGTCGGAAAGCTGTAGGAACCTTTTGGTCGGAAAATAGTAGGAAAATGGTTGTCGGAAAATAGTAGGAAAACGGCGGTCGGAAAGTTGTAGGAACCTTTTGGTTGGAAAATAGTAGGAAAATGGTTGTCGGAAAATAGTAGGAAAACACTTATTGGTCGGAAAGTTGTCGGAAATTTCCGACCATTTACCGACTAAAACATGTATTCTTTTCATATTTACTTATTCGAAGGTGTATATGTATTTGTTGTCTTTATATATATGTGTATGTGTGTATTAGTATGTAGTTTCTCGGCGTATACACACGCATACATATACATATATAAACACTTATACAATAGTAAAAGCCTAGTTTAAGTAATAGGTCCCGAAAGCGTTCACGCACGTATGGCTAGGTATAATTATACGTATAAGTTGGCAAAGTAAAAGTATTTCATGTATAATTAATGTGTACAAAAGATGGACTGGAAAAACGATGTTTAAAGGTTGAAAAAATGAAAAAAAACAAAACTTGGTGTCGGAAAATGGTCGGAAATTTCCGACCACTTTCCGACGAAACACAACATTGGTCGGAAAGTTGTCGGAAATTTCCGACCATTTTCCTACTAAAACACTTATTGGTCGGAAAGTTGTCGGAAATTTCCGACAATTTTCCGACTAAAACATGTATTCTTTTCATATTTACTTATTCGAAGGTGTATATCTATATATATATATATGTATTTCTTGTCTTTATATGTATGTGTATGTGTGTATTAGTACGTAGTTTCTCGGCGTATACACATGCATACATATACATATATAAACACTTATACAATAGTAAAAGCCTAGTTTAAGTAATAGGTCCCGAAAGCGTTCACGCACGTATGGCTAGGTATAATTATACGTATAAGTTGATAAAGTAACAGCATTTCATGTATAATTAAAGTGTACAAAATATGTAATGAAAAAACCATGTTTGAAGCTTGAAAAACCGAAAAAAAACGGATATTGGTGTCGGAAAATGGTCGGAAATTTCCGACCACTTTCCGACGAAACACAACATTGGTCGGAAAGTTGTCGGAAATTTCCGACCATTTTCCGACTAAAACACTTATTGGTCGGAAAGTTGTCGGAAATTTCCGACCATTTTCCGACTAAAACATGTATTCTTTTCATATTTACTTATTCGAAGGTGTATATCTATATATATAAATGTATTTCTTGTCTTTATTTGTATGTGTATGTGTGTATTAGTATGTAGTTTCTCGGCGTATACACACGCATACATATACATATATAAACACTTATACAATAGTAAAAGCCTAGTTTAAGTAATAGGTCCCGAAAGCGTTCACGCACGTATGGCTAGGTATAATTATACGTATAAGTTGATAAAGTAAAAGCATTTCATGTATAATTAAAGTGTACAAAATATGTAATGAAAAAACCATGTTTGAAGCTTGAAAAACCGAAAAAACGGATATTGGTGTCGGAAAATGGTCGGAAATTTCCGACCACTTTCCGACGAAACACAACATTGGTCGGAAAGTTGTCGGAAATTTCCGACCATTTTCCGACTAAAACACTTATTGGTCGGAAAGTTGTCGGAAATTTTCGACCATTTTCCGACTAAAACATGTATTCTTTTACAATTTAATGGCCTTATTCTTAATAATATAGTTAGTTTCGTTAGATATTAAAGATAGTAAACTAACTTAGTTAGTTTAAACTATAAGTTAGTTTTTCTTTTTAAAAAAAAATAACATAACTTGGTTAGTTAAAAAATACAAAATTATTTCTTTTAAAACAACTTAACATAGTCTATATAAGTCAAAGGACTGTTTTTGTAATTGTTGAAAGTGTAAGATATAAAAGAAAGGTAAAAAAAATAATATAACAAAAAATGATGCCCGCAGGACTTGAACCCGGGTCACCATCCCTTACACACACACGCATAACCACTAGTCTATGGCCTTCACATCAGACATAACCCGCTTCCTAAATCATTTAAACCCTCGTTCAAGTTAAACTCAATTAAAACCTAAATGCCCTTTTATAAGAATACAAACCCTAATCCATTTATTTTTCTTTCAGCCGACACCCATCCCCCCTTACTTCCCTGCGCAGACAACACCACCAACTTTCACCACCCTGCCTTCTCCCTAGCCTCGATGATCGGAGATCGGAACTCCGACCGAGCTCCGGTGCTCTGTTTTCTTGCGACACACCATGACAACCTCCTCCCTCTTTCACTCACATCCACACCCTCGTCTCCCTTTCTTCTCCAGCCGACAACCACCCTCTATCTCGTTCTCTCGTCTCTCATGCCGTAACTGAACCGCCGGCCACCATTCAGGTGGCGGCGCACCAGGAACAAAGGTAGGGTTAACTGCTCCTGCCGGTTCTAGTGTGTCATCTCCGTCGTCATCCGCCGTTCCGTCGCCGTTTTATAATGATGTTAGCAATGCGAGTTCTTCGTCGAACAATTACTTCTCGTCGTCTACTCCGAGGTTAGGGTTCTGTAACTTCTGATTTATGATTTGTTTGTTGAATCTGAAGTGTTTGCAGGAAGTGTTGTTGTTGTTGTTGAAATTAGGGTTTAAGAATTAAGAGATCTGGAAAGATGATGTTAGTTAAAAGTTAAAACATGATATAGTTTATAAGTGTTTATTTAAAATGATAGAACGGTAGATTTAGTTAAATTCCAACAATACCGGTATCGTGTCGATCCGACCGAACAACATTGGTTCGGTAGCATCGTAAACGTTACTGATATTCTTTTTATGGTTTTCAATAGATCTAAAACTCATGTCATATGAATAAGTTGAACAATTGATCATACTCTGTTGCTACAAGATTTTGATCATATATGTACATGGTTTATGTAAAGCAGAGTGGTCTTCTGTATGGATAAACGAGAAGATTTGTTATTTATCACAACTTTAATAGTGATAGTGGATTGTTTATAAGAAAAGAAAATTTAGTTGTGTGATTTTCAAAATGTTATGGGACTCATGAGCTTTTTTATTCTTCTTTGTCTCATGAGTGGTCACTTACAATTAATGCAGCTCTTTTTTTGTAGCAAAACAAATTTTGTAAAGCAACTTTTGATGTATTTTTATTAGTGTGCTGAGATCTTGAGATCTAACTATTAGATTTCTGATTCGGAAAAGAATCATTGTTTGTTAAGTTTTTTTGTTTAGTTGAAATTTTCTAACCCTCTCTGTGTAATTGAAGAGTCAGAGTTCGACTTAAAAGACTGAGTTATAGTGTTGGGATTTTAAACTCGTTTTAGCTAGAGCAAAAGATTTCGATAACTAGATCAACCATTTCAAGTAAGCAACTGATAAGGATCTTTGTGTCGACATTGAGATGCAAAATTATTAGGTTGAGCCACCATAATTATAAGCGTTTGTAATTTGGTGATGGTTGTAGTAGAATTTGTTTTAAGGCATCTTACCTGACTTGTATATATACATCATTTCGCATTTTATCCCTTGAACAATCTACAATAGTTAGTTATATTAAAAACCAAGAATCTAAAATATTGAAGTGCCCACTCTTATCCTTTTAAGTGCTAAATATTCTATCTAAGTTTTAACAAAGAAGTAAATACGTTCTAGCATGTATCCTAATCTGTAAAGATGGCACATATTTGCAAACATAGCCAATGAGAGGAGTACTGAATTCATATGTCGTTAGTAAATCGTTCAATATAATATCAGAATTTTTAAAATGTATATGCCAAAAAAGCCCATGATTCACTTTTATCACCTCACATCTCAGAGACAAATATGAATTGGAATTGGACTTCAAGAGACATTGGGAAGAGTTCCGCTCATCATCTTCAGAGAAGGTTTGTGCACACAATTTACCATATAGTCAGTCAGTTGTAAAAAGTTGTTGACACGTGCAGATATGCTTATTAATGGTACTTTATTATGCAGGAGAAAGAAAAGGCCTTGAATATGACCGTCGACATCTTTTATAGATTTGTAAAGCAGCATTCTAATATAGCACAATTGATTACCATGTATGACAACGCCTTCACCTTACTTCATCTATAGTATTAAAAACTTTTTATTGTATTTTTGTTAATTTACACATTTATTGTTATCCCCAATGTCGTTTTTAACTTTACTATACTGCTCTTGTTACTTCACATTTTAGCGTTTATATAATGCAACAACTACATTATTAAGGCTTGTATTAAAATCTCGTTTTAAAATTTTCAATTATACTGCACTATATACTATTTGTTTGTATATAGTGTAAACTTAGTTATTTCTTCCAGTATACATTGATCTTGACAAGTATTGTTGATTTGCAGGTTAGTAGAGACACACATATTTTCTTTTGTTGTGGGTAGAGCGTTTGTTACCGATATTGAAAAGTTAAGATTAGGAAGCTAAACACGATTATTGGAGATTGAAAGTTTAATAGGCTATTTTTTAGAGATCACAGAGGTTTGCCTTCAAGTCTCTATTTATTTCTTAGATAAAGCTATCAATCTGTTCTCATTTATTTCCTACTAGTGTGTCTATATATTTAGTTTTTTTACTAATATTATTTATATGTTGTTTAGGTGTGGAACTTGCAATCCCAAGTGGAAAAGTTAAATAAATGATTCGAAGAGGCGCAACAACCCCACACGGAAGTGTTGCAAAATCGAGTCGAAGAGATGCAACACAAATGAGAGAAGATATGGAACGACAAATAACCGAGTTGATGAAGCAGTTTGGTAATCCTAGCAATCCTCCACCATAGTTTAGTTTTGTTTGTTGTCTTTTGTAGTTGAACTTGTAATTTAACAACCGTGGCATATTTTGTTGTTGAACCTACAATTTGACAATCGATCTGTATTTTGTGGATGAACTTTTAGTTCTATAATCGTGTTGTATTTAGGATTTTTATTGGATTTTTTTTCTGCATTTTTAGTAGAAAAATCTGGATTTTTTAGTTTTTTTATATTTAAAAAAAAAAAAAAATTTAGTCGGAAATTGGTCGGAAAACTGTGGTCGGAAAGCTGTTGGAAAATTGTGGTCGGAAAACAGTAGGTACACAGTGGTCGGAAAGCTGTAGGAACCTTTTGGTCAGAAAATAGTAGGAAAATGGTTGTCGGAAAATAGTAGGAAAACGGCGGTCGGAAAGTTGTAGGAACCTTTTGGTTGGAAAATAGTAGGAAAATGGTTGTCGGAAAATAGTAGGAAAACACTTATTGGTCGGAAAGTTGTCGGAAATTTCCGACCATTTTCCGACTAAAACATGTATTCTTTTCATATTTACTTATTCGAAGGTGTATATCTATATATATATATATGTATTTCTTGTCTTTATATATATGTGTATGTGTGTATTAGTATGTAGTTTCTCGGCGTATACACACGCATACATATACATATATAAACACTTATACAATAGTAAAAGCCTAGTTTAAGTAATAGGTCCCGAAAGCGTTCACGCACGTATGGCTAGGTATAATTATACGTATAAGTTGGCAAAGTAAAAGTATTTCATGTATAATTAATGTGTACAAAAGATGGAATGGAAAAACGATGTTTAAAGGTTGAAAAAATGAAAAAAAACAAAACTTGGTGTCGGAAAATGGTCGGAAATTTCCGACCACTTTCCGACGAAACACAACATTGGTCGGAAAGTTGTCGGAAATTTCCGACCATTTTCCTACTAAAACACTTATTGGTCGGAAAGTTGTCGGAAATTTCCGACCATTTTCCGACTAAAACATGTATTCTTTTCATATTTACTTATTCGAAGGTGTATATCTATATATATATATATGTATTTCTTGTCTTTATATGTATGTGTATGTGTGTATTAGTATGTAGTTTCTCGGCGTATACACACGCATACATATACATATATAAACACTTATACAATAGTAAAAGCCTAGTTTAAGTAATAGGTCTCGAAAGCGTTCACGCACGTATGGCTAGGTATAATTATACGTATAAGTTGATAAAGTAAAAGCATTTCATGTATAATTAAAGTGTACAAAATATGTAATGAAAAAACCATGTTTGAAGCTTGAAAAACCGAAAAAACGGATATTGGTGTCGGAAAATGGTCGGAAATTTCCGACCACTTTCCGACGAAACACAACATTGGTCGGAAAGTTGTTGGAAATTTCCGACCATTTTCCGACTAAAACACTTATTGGTCGGTAAGTTGTCGGAAATTTTCGACCATTTTCCGACTAAAACATGTATTCTTTTACAATTTAATGGCCTTATTCTTAATAATATAGTTAGTTTCGTTAGATATTAAAATAGTAAACTAACTTAGTTAGTTTAAACTATAACTTAGTTTTTCTTTTTTAAAAAAAAATAACATAACTTGGTTAGTTAAAAAATACAAAATTATTTCTTTTAAAACAACTTAACATAGTCTATATAAGTCCAAGGACTGTTTTTGTAATTGTTGAAAGTGTAAGATATAAAAGAAAGGTAAAGAAAATAATATAACAAAAAATGATGCCCGCAGGACTCGAACCCGGGTCACCATCCCTTACACACACACGCATAACCACTAGTCTATGGCCTTCACATCAGACATAACCCGCTTCCTAAATCATTTAAACCCTCGTTCAAGTTAAACTCAATTAAAACCTAAATGCCCTTTTATAAGAATACAAACCCTAATCCATTTATTTTTCTTTCAGCCGACACCCATCCCCCCTTACTTCCCTGCGCAGACAACACCACCAACTTTCACCACCCTGCCTTCTCCCTAGCCTCGATGATCGGAGATCGGAACTCCGACCGAGCTCCGGTGCTCTGTTTTCTGGCGACACACCATGACAACCTCCTCCCTCTTTCACTCACATCCACACCCTCGTCTCCCTTTCTTCTCCAGCCGACAACCACCCTCTATCTCGTTCTCTCGTCTCTCATGCCGTAACTGAACCGCCGACCACCATTCAGGTGGCGGCGCACCAGGAACAAAGGTAGGGTTAACTGCTCCTGCCGGTTCTAGTGTGTCATCTCCGTCGTCATCCGCCGTTCCGTCGCCGTTTTATAATGATGTTAGCAATGCGAGTTCTTCGTCGAACAATTACTTCTCGTCGTCTACTCCGAGGTTAGGGTTCTGTAACTTCTGATTTATGATTTGTTTGTTGAATCTGAAGTGTTTGCAGGAAGTGTTGTTGTTGTTGTTGAAATTAGGGTTTAAGAATTAAGAGATCTGGAAAGATGATGTTAGTTAAAAGTTAAAACATGATATAGTTTATAAGTGTTTATTTAAAATGATAGAACTGTAGATTTAGTTAAATTCCAACAATACCGGTATCATGTCGATCCGACCGAACAACATTGGTTCGGTAGCATCGTAAACGTTACTGATATTCTTTTTATGGTTTTCAATAGATCTAAAACTCATGTCATATGAATAAGTTGAACAATTGATCATACTCTGTTGCTACAAGATTTTGATCATATATGTACATGGTTTATGTAAAGCAGAGTGGTCTTCTGTATGGATAAACGAGAAGATTTGTTATTTATCACAACTTTAATAGTGATAGTGGATTGTTTATAAGAAAAGAAAATTTAGTTGTGTGATTTTCAAAATGTTATGGGACTCATGAGCTTTTTTATTCTTCTTTGTCTCATGAGTGGTCACTTACAATTAATGCAGCTCTTTTTTGTAGCAAAACAAATTTTGTAAAGCAACTTTTGATGTATTTTTATTAGTGTGCTGAGATCTTGAGATCTAACTGTTAGATTTCTGATTCGGAAAAGAATCATTGTTTGTTAAGTTTTTTTGTTTAGTTGAAATTTTCTAACCCTCTCTGTGTAATTGAAGAGTCAGAGTTCGACTTAAAAGACTGAGTTATAGTGTTGGGATTTTAAACTCGTTTTAGCTAGAGCAAAAGATTTCGATAACTAGATCAACCATTTCAAGTAAGCAACTGATAAGGATCTTTGTGTCGACATTGAGATGCAAAATTATTAGGTTGAGCCACCATAATTATAAGCATTTGTAATTTGGTGATGGTTGTAGTAGAATTTGTTTTAAGGCGTCTTACCTGACTTGTATATATACATCATTTCGCATTTTATCCCTTGAACAATCTACAATAGTTAGTTATATTAAAAACCAAGAATCTAAAATATTGAAGTGCCCACTCTTATCCTTTTAAGTGCTAAATATTCTATCTAAGTTTTAACAAAGAAGTAAATACGTTCTAGCATGTATCCTAATCTGTAAAGATGGCACATATTTGCAAACATAGCCAATGAGAGGAGTACTGAATTCATATGTCGATAGTAAATCGTTCAATATAATATCAGAATTTTTAAAATGTATATGCCAAAAAAGCCCATGATTCACTTTTATCACCTCACATCTCAGAGACAAATATGAATTGGAATTGGACTTCAAGAGACATTGGGAAGAGTTCCGCTCATCATCTTCAGAGAAGGTTTGTGCACACAAGTTACCATATAGTCAGTCAGTTGTAAAAAGTTGTTGACACGTGCAGATATGCTTATTAATGGTACTTTATTATGCAGGAGAAAGAAAAGGCCTTGAATATGACCGTCGACATCTTTTGTAGATTTGTAAAGCAGCATTCTAATGTAGCACAATTGATTACCATGTATGACAACGCCTTCACATTACTTCATCTATAGTATTAAAAACTTTTTATTGTATTTTTGTTTATTTACACATTTATTGTTATCCCCAATGTCGTTTTTAACTTTACTATACAGCTCTTGTTACTTCACATTTTAGTGTTTATATAATGCAACAACTACATTATTAAGGCTTGTATTAAAATCTCGTTTTAAAATTTTCAATTATACTGCACTATATACTATTTGTTTGGATATAGTGTAAACTTAGTTATTTCTTCCAGTATACACTGATCTTGACAAGTATTGTTGATTTGCAGGTTAGTAGAGACACACATATTTTCTTTTGTTGTGGGTAGAGCGTTTGTTACTGATATTGAAAAGTTAAGATTAGGAAGCTAAACACGATTATTGGAGATTGAAAGTTTAATAGGCTATTTTTTAGAGATCACAGAGGTTTGCCTTCAAGTCTCTATTTATTTCTTAGATAAAGCTATCAATCTGTTGTCTCATTTATTTCCTACTAGTGTGTCTATATATATAGTTTTTTTTACTAATATTATGTATATGTTGTTTAGGTGTGGAAC
This sequence comes from Helianthus tuberosus, assembly GCA_030545235.1. Lineage (NCBI taxonomy): Eukaryota > Viridiplantae > Streptophyta > Magnoliopsida > Asterales > Asteraceae > Helianthus > Helianthus tuberosus. The sequence goes on along the minus strand of JARYGA010055505.1, from coordinate 84,773 downwards.
TTGCAATCCCAAGTGGAAAAGTTAAATAAATGATTCGAAGAGGCGCAACAACCCCACACGGAAGTGTTGCAAAATCGAGTCGAAGAGATGCAACACAAATGAGAAAAGATATGCAACGACAAATAACCGAGTTGATGAAGCAGTTTGGTAATCCTAGCAATCCTCCACCATAGTTTAGTTTTGTTTGTTGTCTTTTGCGGTTGAACTTGTAATTTAACAACCGTGGCATATTTTGTTGTTGAACCTACAATTTGACAATCGATTTGTATTTTGTGGATGAACTTTTAGTTCTATAATCGTGTCGTATTTAGGATTTTTATTGGATTTTTTTTTCTGCATTTTTAGTAGAAAAATCTGGATTTTTTAGTTTTTTTATATTTAAAAAAAAAAAAATTTTTAGTCGGAAATTGGTCGGAAAACTGTGGTCGGAAAGCTGTAGGAAAATTGTGGTCGGAAAACAGTAGGTACACAGTGGTCGGAAAGCTGCAGGAACCTTTTGGTCGGAAAATAGTAGGAAAATGGTTGTCGGAAAATAGTAGGAAAACGGCGTTCGGAAAGTTGTAGGAACCTTTTGGTTGGAAAATAGTAGGAAAATGGTTGTCGGAAAATAGTAGGAAAACGGCGGTCGGAAAGTTGTAGGAACCTTTTGGTCGGAAAATAGTAGGAAAATGGTTGTCGGAAAATTGTAGGAAAACGGTGGTCGGAAAGTTGTAGGAAATTTCTGGTCGGAACTTTGTCGGAAATAGTAACTTCTTTTTTTTGTCGGAAATTTGTCGCCAATTTAGTCGGATACTTGTCGGAAATCTTTTCCTACAAGGCTTTTTCCTACAAACCTATTTTTGTCGGAAACTGGTCGGAAACGCCGTTTTCCGACAGTTTTCCGACAAAAACCTTGGTCGGAAATGGACAATTTTTTAGTAGTGGTGGCGCTCAACGGTTTAGACTCGGCTCAAACCAGACGAACCACCTGCGAAACAAACTGGCGAGATAGGTTCGAACCGGTGGTTGGCGGCTGCAAACTCGTCGGTAGTATAGAAGGGTTTTGGTGGAGATGGAAGGTTATAAATGGATCAAAATAATACGACTATATTGGTTGTTTGAGACGGGATACGAAATCCCGAGATTTACGTCCAAGTTGTTTTTTTTGAAAGGAAAAAGGCCCGCCATAATTGTTCTAAATTTTGGAAATGAATTGACAATTGGAAACTTTATTCTTTCTAAGTTGGTATACAATAAAGGAACGAAAATAAGGCCCCAAGTTGGTTATTCATTTATTTATTTATTTATTTTTTTGTTGCTTATACAATAAAATTTCTCACATTAGTTGGTTTCCACAACTTTATGTCTCTATTTATTATAAGTGATAACATAATATATTACCTATATTGTAATACTGATATATTAATTATCTAGATTTTAGACGTTACTAGTATAAATACAGATCAACGTTCTAAACACTAATTATCCGACATAATAATATGTCGTACTACTTATAGCATTTATTATCTTAGGGTTTTGAAAGTTTCGTATATTACAAAGAATACCTTAATTAATTGACAGTTGCATCACAAATCTGTCGGAAATAATCTACAAAAGGTTAATTATTATTTTTTTTACCGAATAAATATTTATATAGCCAAAAAAAGTAAGGGAAAATAATATCGTTTCCTACACATTTATAACGAAATATTTATTTTTTAATTAACTTATGTCACACCCCCAAAAATACCCCAAGCGGGAACCCCCGCGAGCCTGTCGGAAATAATCTACAAAAGGTTAATTATTATTTTTTTACCGAATAAATATTTATATAGCCAAAAAAAGTAAGGGAAAATAATATCGTTTCCTACACATTTATAACGGAATATTTATTTTTTAATTAACTTATGTCACACCCCCAAAAATACCCCAAGCGGGAACCCCCGCGAGCCGTGTGACGTACCAGGATCTTAGCCACCAATCACATTGAACTCATAATATATATAAATAAAATTTCCATTCATTAACTTAAAGTGTTTCAGAGCGTTACAAATAATTCAAAGATTACAGCGGAAGCATATCTCATTTGTTAAGTGTTTTATAAACCACTTGTAAAGACCACTAGACTTGTATTGCGATCCCATGTATCTCGACCCATGACCACTCCAGCCTTCCAGACAGCAAGCTCCATGATATAACTCTACAGACCTGCAAGCATGCAGACAAGTGTATCAGACGACGTTGGTGAGTTCAAAGTTTTGTTAACGTGTTTAGATAACAGTTACCAGATTAAAACGTTTCACAGATGCATTGTTGTTAATCACACGCTTACCGCATATGGCTCCAGTTTGTTTGCCCTAAACCCCATTTCCTCTATCAAAGCAATGGTCAAGATGGGGGTCATTAGTTCATCACCGACCTCCCCGGTGCAGTGTGAGGGTGCCAAACCTAAGTAGCGCTACTAACTAATACTCTGTTGCCTCCCCGGCAACAATCGGTAGGAAGGGACTTGAGTGATAGATATTGACGTGTATTAACCAACAACCCAGGTTTAACATTCCAGTTAAACCCAATTACCCAGCATTCCTCCCCGGAACGTTTACCGGATGTCCCTCCCCGGGATGCTTGCTTGGAAAAAGAGCAGTGAACTCACCTTAGATTGCTCGGTATGTTATGTTACTTGTTCAAGGTTAGTCAACCAAACCCTACGTGGTTACCAATGACAATCAATTTTATATGCTCATAAAACACGTATTCCACATTCACAGCACGTAAGTAGCGTACACATAAGTCACATATCGTCATGCAAATCATAACAAGGAATCGCGTAACGCGACAGTCCATAACATGCATTGTAACAATCCCATAGCGTGTATTTGGGGTCATGAGCAAACCCACCTCACAGATTCATGTTTCACAAAAGTACGTAGCATTTAATTCATTATTCACCGGGGTGTGCGGCCCGTAACAGTGCGGCCCGATATACGAATGTGTGATTCAGTTGTGAGTGTGCAATCCAAGGGTATGTAAGTTCGTTAACAAGTGTACGGACCACAGGAGAACAACCCACACACCGAGTGTGCGACCTTAATTCGTGTGGCCTAGCAAACTTCGGCCCATTATACATGTGTGTTTTTGATTATAAGTGGTTGGCCCAAATATGCCATCCAACCCAAAAGAGTAGGCGACATGACTAAAGGTGTGCGACCCAAAGTCCGGTGTGCGAGGTGTTCTAACTGAATATATATACAGTACAAGCATGGCATGTAATTAAAAAATGTGTGACATAATAGTGTGCGATGCACCTGCCTAGCTAGTGTGTGGCCTTTCAGTAATGTGCAATCCTATCTTTAATGAATTTGTACCATCAATTCAATGTTTCAAGTGTACAATTATCCTAAATTAGTTGGTGAGTGGTCCCCATATGATGCTACTGTATAGTTTTTCCCATGCACAAATGAGTGTGAGACATGCTATAAGTATTGTACTCTAGGCAACTATAACTTGTACATTCTCTATCCATTCATATTCTGCTTTTCAATTTACCAATTCCAAAAGAAGATCAAATAGAATAAGTCAAAAAGTTGTTTTAATATTACTCAATCATCTTTCTAACCATCGCAGGTTCTTTATATGCATGCTCAAAAATTCTATCAACTTCCTAAACCATTAGCTAACATTATCGATCAAAACTACAAATTGGAAAATAATCGTCATCGAATTCCTTAAATCAAACCGGAGAAAGACAAGGAAACTATTTAATGTGCAAGTTTCAAATCACACAACTTTCACGTAGGTTGTACCCTATGCTTCTACAGTTGTACCTTTATGAAAAACCCAGCATCACAACTTCAACAATTAACAGGGATCTATCATTTTCATCAGTTATCAACAAGGTGATCTGAGTACATCGAGCATCAAGTGTCAACGATTTCATATAAGAAGCATTGTCTATATTCACAGATCAAGCAAACAAATTTCATACCTTTTATCATTTACTGATTTCGTAATATACATACTTTAGCAAAAGATCAAATACAAATAATCTTAACATACTAAACATACAAATTGAAGAAAAACTCAAAAAGACAAGGTAGCATTTTTGTAATTACCACCAACTATCAAAGTTACTATACAAATGTGAACTCAACCAAAAATACCTAAAAAACACAATTTTTTTTAATATTTTTTATTAAAAAATCGCTACATTTTGTTAGCAAAAAAAAAAAAACTTTTTTTTGCTGCTACTAAAAGTAGCGATTTTTTAATAAAAAATGTTAAAAAATAATAATAAAATAATTTGTGTGTTTTTTTATTTATTTTTTTAGATTTTTTTGGGGGTTTAGTTTTTAGCATTTTAGCTTGGGTTGGGGGGGGGGGGGGGGGTTAGGTTTTTTTAGGTTTTTTAGGTATATTTGTAGAGTAACTTTGATAGTTATTGATAATTACAAAAATGTCACCTTGTCTTTTTGAGTTTTCCTTCAATTTGTATGTTTAGTATGTTAAGATTATTTGTACAAGAACTTTCCCCTACATACTTTTAAAGCAAGTTCCTTAAATATCCTTCTACTGGTTCGGCTAGTACTAACATCGGCCTAACTTAAGTTGTTTTAAGACTTGATTAGCATTCTAGAGCACAATGCAACTTGAATCAGATTTATACCAACAGTTTAATCATGCAAACCTTAACTATTTAACACGTTTCACAAGGATTCACGTTCATCGTTGCACCCGATAACACGTCATACGTACTCGTGAACAATCAAAAGGAATCATACTACGGATGGTTACACTAATCGAGAGTTCGTAGAGTCGTTAGTCGAATCAAACGGATGATGATGCTTCCAGCGAATAGACTCGATCAATAAAGGCGATGCTTCGAATTGAGACCACTGCCGTCGATAGTTTGAGGGGAGAGGAACTAGGGTTTTCATTGCTTGAAAGATACATGCGTGAGATTGGAAGGAGACTTAGGGTTTGCAAAGAAGTTTAGAAAGAAACTGTATACATACGTACCCACACATGCGTATACAATGGGGGAGGGGTTGGGCGTTTCTTGGTTTGGGCTTGATGGTGTGGGCCAAGATTTATGATACGTACAAGTTAGGAAGTGTGCGATCGAAGTAGAGGTGTGCGACTCGGAACTCGTGTGGTTAAATATCATAAACTCAATCCCGAAATAACTTCCATTTGTTTACAATATTCAAAATATAAATCAACTTTACTAACTTCACGTAACGAGCACATAATCATAATGTATGACGAGATATAATTAGGAGTAGCGCATAGTTGAAGAACCTTAGAAACTCAAGTTGTCACAACTTAAACCATCCGTCGGAATTCCGTCACAACTTGTGACAAGTTTCTGACAAAAAATAAGAAAACCCTAATTAACTGACAGTTACGTAACAAATCTGTCACAAATAATCTACAAAAGGTTAATTATTATTGTTTACCGAATAAATATTAATATATGCCAAATAAATAAGAGAAAATAATAACATTTCCTACACAATTCTGAAAAATAATAATTTATTAATTACATAAACCATTCGTCAGAATTGCATCACAACTTGTGACACATTTCCAAGTAAGATCATTGTTTTAAACATAAATACAAGGTTATATACTATTATATTTACAAATAATAATAAAACTAGTATATAATAATTATAAAATAAACATATTCCAGTGAAAGCACCGGATCGATGACGAACATCAATATTGCACTTGATTCAAGACGTAAAAGACATCATAAACATAAAAGATAGAAAGATGTAGAAGATAAAACCCTTTATTAAAAAATCAGTCATCAAAGATTACATACCGAAAGAGTATACATCATCTACAAGCTGGTTTAGATCACTAAGATCTAAACCGAGCTTTCTCTCACTAACACATAGTCACTCTCTCTCTAGAATGTGCACACACTATTGAGGAATTACTTAGGGTTTGTGAGAGTTGCACACAACAGATCACCACAGAGATGAATGGATGCCCTCATTCTAACCTATATATATAGGCTAGGGCAAACCATAAGTCCTGACACACAATTCTGTTCCGAATAAAACTAAATTCGGACAACACACTAAGTACTGACCAACATAATCACAAATCCGGACAACACCTAAAGAAACATAAGTTCTGACAAACCCTAATCCACGAATTCGGACCCCATAGTACATAACTTTCCTGAACTTGTTGGATCATGACTTCTCTTGACTTTTGGACTTTGACTAGAACAAATAAAGCACAGTTACCCGACGAGAACTACACTTACAGACTCCCCCTTAACTGTTGCTATCAGTTTAGTCTAGCAACGATAATCTTCATTCACCGGATATTGCGCTTACAAACTCCCCCTTGACTGATGATGTCATGCCTGCTTTCTATTTTAGCTGAGACTTGATCTTTCCGGCAGAGCACAACAATCTTCAACCCTTCTAATTAAAGACTTGCTGACGATCACTTAAATGGTCGCTTTGTGAAACCTAAAGAATCCAACATCAAACACTGTAGATCCTCCCCCTCAAACTACTCCCGATCAAGTTAATGCGAACCAACCTAATACCAAATGTAAGAATATCGCTCGAAACCATAATCTTCAAACCTAACCGGCAGTAGAAAAAGACATTGAATTTCCAATCCCAACCTTAAACACTTCAAACTTCACAAAGAAATGAAGTTCAGTTTGATAAGTCATAACAAACTGAACTTTGTAAAAGTACATCCACCATCTTTATCATGATCTGCAACCCTTCATGTATGATCTCATCTCGTCTTGAATCTTCATGAATCAGTCTCCTATCTTCACGAAACCACTGAATCCCTGATGGCTTTCTGTTGGTGCAGTTTTTGTGTCTGATGCTGTTCGAATGGATTAGTTTTATTTTTATGCTGATAATGTAATAGTTAGTGAAACGGTCAAACGAATGTGTATTGACCCGCTCGTTTGAAGTGGTCAAACAAGAGGGTTATGTGTTTGACCGTGTGTGATTGCTAGACAAGTGGATATAGCTATAAATACCAACCCCTTGTTCATTTGTAAAAAGTGAGAGAGAGAGAGCTCATTGAAAGAGTTCTCAGAGAGTTTGTGAAAAGTTTTAGTGTTTGGGGGAGAGATCACCACTTGGTCTCTCCCCGGATGTATACTCCTTTGGTATTGTTCGGTTATCTTGTAATCGGGCCGCTTTGTAATGTTATACAACCGGATTAATACAAAGAAGTTGTTTGTTTGTCTCTAATCTCTCCCGTCTTGAACATAATCACTCACTAATCACGGTTTCGGTCCGGAATCTCGAACCTACAATTGGTATCAGAGCCATGGTACCCGATTTAGTGAATCTAACAGTTTTCTAAGTCACATGTGCTCTAGATCTGTGATTTTTGTGATTTTTTTGTTCAAAATATAAAGTGGTGTAAACATGAAGAAAAACCCAGATCTGGACGGTTCTAGGGTGAATCGGACCATACAAGAGGGTTAAAATTTGTTTCACACCAATAAAATCAAGTCTTCATCTTTCTTTATCATTTTGTAGGCGTGTTTCGTCAGATCTGCAGACTTGTTCTCCGCTGTGCTCTTGAGGAGTGTGGCTGCTGCTTGAAGAGAAACTAGGGCTTCCCAAAAGTGAACCACGAAGAATCCCAACTAACCTTCAATAGTCTTCGTGGAATTGTATGTGTAACGAAGACTCATTGTTTGCTGAATGTTCATGCTCACGAAGACTGGTCTAGACGAAGACTCCATATGTATACCCTCACAAAGACTCATGGACGAACCATCATGCATTGGACGAAGAATCTCATGTACGAAAACTCCATGCATGACGAAGATTGTATGTTTGACGAACCTTCATTGTTCGTCCACAGGATTAATGCCGACGAAGAATCCCAATCCAACGAAGATTCAATTTTCTTCACTATTCGTCGGACCAATTTTTTCTTCACTGTTCGTCGGACAAATCCTTTCTTCACTGTTCGTCGGACTAAATATGTGGACGAGGAATCCTTAAATTTTCGTTCAAGATCTCATGTGACGAACAATCAAGGTTAGTTTGGATTTAGTGTTCGTCGAACTTTGAGAGCCAACATAGAGTCTTCGTCCAACTTTGATACCCTGAAGGTTCGTCTCACGAAGATTGAAGAGTTTGTCAGCCCTATTGTTCGTTGGCCCAAATAATGGCCAAAGATATTATTAATGAAGCATAATTTCCAACTGAAACCAAAAGGCCCACTAAAAAGGTTTTCGTGAAGCCCAAAGTTTACAAAGTGTCCACGAAGATTGTTGGCCACGAAGACTGTTTCTACGAACAAAAACTTGTCTACGAAGACTTTTAATACCCAATAAATTAGCCCAAAGATATTATGTAATAGACGAGTTAAGTGGGCCGAAGACTTTTGAGTTTAGTGGATCCACGAAGAGTTAAGTGAGTCACGAACAATGGTTGAGCCACGAAGAGTAGTCACGAAGACTTTGACTCTTCGTAGACTGGTTGAGCCACTCTTCGTTCACTAAGAATGGAGTCTTCGTTGTTTTCCATTTACAGTCTTCGTGGGAATGAATAGACAAACTAGATGACTTATCAACGAACAATGCAATCTTTCGTGGGCTTTGTTCTATGGTTTGGGCCCATACTATGTTTCGTTGGTTCTGTTGACTAGGTTTAAGGAGAATGGGCCTGAGTGTTAATTGGGCCTCATGATTTCTTTTCAACCAGTTGGATCTTGGAGTTTAGAATTTTGGTTTTGATAGGGTGGTAAAAGAACGACGACTTGAGCCAGGAGTACAAGATTATTATATGGGCCAAGAAATTCAAGTGTTGAGTACGGGTTCGAGAGTGCGCCAAACCAGTTTGGGATGATGAGGCATGATGAAAACTTGATTTTTGTTAAACGTGGGGTAGTCACGGTTACCAGTGCAAATGTCAAAATTGGTGACGTGATTATTATGGGCCAAAAACGGTATATTTTTCTTCCGCACATGAAAATTTGTTTTGTTATCGGTGTTCGTAAATGTTTGAAAGAATTTTGTTTATTGTCATATTCTCGCATTTAGTAACGACTGAAGGAACCTAGAGAGCCAAGACCGGTCCTAACGAGTTCACAAAGTCGAAGAGTTATGCCTATGATGGAAATTTTCGGATTAGGTGTTAGCAGAACTTTGGGGCGATACAAGTCGGATCATACGGGGCTAGTGGACTTTCGTTATCAACTAGAATATGCAAAGAAGAAAGTCGCTTTCATGATTTTTAGAAAAACTGAGAATGTTTGAAAGATTCGGCTCAATGAAGAGAATCTGTTGAGTGTAGTTGACGACGGTTCCGCTCAGTGGAGGGAATTTGTCAAGGTTTAGAGATTTTAACAAAGAAATGGGGGGATAAAATGTCACACCATGAAATTATCAGAGCTGGCGTGACTGGACCGGTATCTTCATTGCACAGCGGAAGCAAATAAGCTAAGACTTCTAGAAAACGAACACCCTCTAAGTACTCGAGTCTCCAATGGTTCTCCTATTCCAACCGTGCCATAACTTTGAAAAGTAACCTGAGAAAGAAACATGCGAAAAATCAACATAAAGTTGAGCGTGTTCATAGTTTATTTGTAAAAGATTTGAAATAAATCTTTTTGAATAACCGGTATGTGAAATATTATTGAGAAAACGAATTTAGAAATCATTTTCTTTTCAAGTTATATGGAAACTTTGTATTTGTAACGCATTATGTTCGTAAAACCATATATTTGTAAACTCATGTATTTGTAAAGTTTGTATAACCGCCAATGCCCACCCTGACTTTGACTTCATGCCAGCATAATCCTATGCTTTGAATTTGTATAAAACATGGTATGTAATTTGTAAAACCCCGGTATGAAAGCAAACAAGGAAACATATCACCAATAGTTTGCAAGGCTACTGGTATGTATGACGGCGTAGGAAAGCTCAAACCTAGCAAATTTGTACCGGGCTTCCGGCTGTAAGACATAGTCACCCTATGGGCCACCCTGGTCCTCATGGGTGTGGGCTCGCTACACCCAAATAGATCTATCACTCATGCCCCTCGGTCCTTATACGAGGATTAATGGTCTTAAGTATGCGCCTACCCATTCACATGATCTACTGTACTTACCTAGGCTAACCATACCAATTGTAATTGTATGTAATCATTTTGTAACATGTACTCTCTGGGTGTCCCGTTCCTCAAACGCAGACCAACCCAGTCCCATTGTTATAACTAGACGATCCCATCCCTAGTCACGAAAATCATTCACATTTTGATAATACGCATTTGTTTTGTAAAACCGGTATATTTACTATGATTCATTCGTAAACCATTTGAGTTTCTTGAAATCCGTTCGTAGCATGATTTAGAAATATGAGTTTTCGTTCATTCAAAAACCTCGTATGTTCTTGCAAAACGTGCTTTGTCTAAAATATGCAATCTTTGTTCATCGAAAACATTGTATGTTTCTGCAAAACGTGCATGTCTTTCCACCCCGAAAACATTTACAAAAGAAAAATGTAAAACAGTAAAAAGGTGGGGTTATGAACTCACCTGAATTGCCTTGTGCAAAGCTAGCTAATTACGATTTCGTGATGTCGTTTCCAAGATGAGACTCGCTAGCGTGCATTCTACAATATTCCTAACACGGAATATCTTATAAGTTTCTAAATAACACAGTAACTAACTACGTGTCATCGAGCTCTACCGAATCGTTGACCGAACGATTCGACTGTTAAGTTGTTAAGTCAATGGAAACGATTAGGTCATAGTTGATAAGTAACGCTTATCGTTGATAATAACTAACAAGTCTTGAAAAGACTTGATTCTCGAGATATTTGAAAGTAAATAAATATTTGTATCAAAATATATAAATATATCGTTAAGATCGCTTGTCGTCCCGAGAAGTCGTTTGTGTATATCGGAATATTCGTATGAAAGTAATATATGATAAACTTGTATTACATATATTATGTCTTGCATATATTTGCCAAAATATATGTATATGCCGATTTGGCGTTTGAAATAAATATAAGAAGTTATATTTATTTTACAAAAGAACCGTCGAGTCGTTGTGTTTGAAAATAAATACATAACTATATTTATTTTTATAAAAGAATTCGTGTTGTACGATATTTGAAATAAATATGTAAACCATATTTATTTTTATAAAACAAATTCGTATTGTTTGGTCGGTGAGATAAATATAAACTATATTTATTTTATTAAACGAACCCGCGTCGTTTGGTATTAAAACGGAATCGCGTTGTTTGATAATCAAAATAAATAAATATATATACTATATTTATTTTAGGAAAGGAAGTCGTATTATTGACATCCGAAATAAATATATGAGTTATATTTATTTTATAAAAGAGGTCGTATGGTTTGTCATTCGAAATAAATATACCAACTATATTTATATTTATAAAAGGATTGTCGAAATTTCAAAGTTTAGAATAAATACAAATAATATATTTATTGTTGTAAATACTTTCCGAATCTTCGTTTTCGTAAATTGTGAAGTGTTTTCGAAAGTAATTATATACTTGTATTTGTCCTTCTAAAATATCATTTGAATCCGAAAGTTGTTTTATAATAACACGCGTCTTATTTTACGGATTTTCTCGAAAAACGGGCAGAGTTTCCTCTGTTTTTGAACATCCCTGACAACGCAAGTTGTCGTTAATTTTATCAAAATTCAATCAATTTTCAACAACATAATCAATACTTATATAATTCTTGTCGAATATTTCGAGGTATGAACTAATATTTAATCGTTTCGAGCTCGTTGTCACGAAATAAATAAAACTATATAATTTCAAATTAATTCGTCGTTAACTTTACCATTCTTCGTGTCGAACGCCGAAAAGTTGACTGTGTTGACCGAGCCAACTGGGTTGACCGAGTCGACCCACCGAGTTGACCAGGTTTGACTGAGTTGACTCAATTTGACCGAGTCAATCCGTACCGCTTCATATCTGACCCGAACCGAACCGTCGACTTCCGTTGACCCGAGTCGTTGACCCGTTTCACCGCATCTGAACCGAGACCTGTTGACCGGACCGAAGCGTGACTTGACCAAGATCCAAACTGAGTTGACTCGCACATGAGTCGAGGCCCGAGCCACACCCAAAACTGAGGAGAAATTTGAATCATAACATCACCATCATCCTCATCAGACTTGTAAAATAATAAAAAAATAGAAGTAACAGAGGAGAGGGTTATACCGATGAAACCTGTCGGATCGAACCTGGAACCCGAACACAGAAAATGTAAACCCCAAACCAAGCTGAAGCAACCCGAGTCGAGTCTGAACCACTAGTGAACCGGACCAGCTGAACACATCGGAGAAGAATCAAGGACCGCCCCTGCCGCCGCCGCCTGCGGTGTTTGTTGACGGAAACATGAACTCATCATCATCTTCATCGAACAGAATTGGAGGGTAAAACCAATCTCCTACCGGAAACTCGTCGGATAATGTCTTGGACCGCTGGACTTTAACACCGACCGCCGGTCCGGGTCTCCGACCGCTGGTCCGTGTCTCCGACCATCGTCTGGGGTGGTGCCGCCGCTGGAGTTCATCGAGGGGGGAGTTGCTGTTGACGGTGGTTGTGGGTGTCAGAACGAACCGTCGGATAAACGAAATGACCGGCAGTCCGTGGTTTCTCTGGTTACCGAACAGAAAGCAGGGGGTGGGTATAACAGATGAAGAAGCTCGCTGAAAAATACCTCCGCCGTCGTCGCTTGCGGCGGCGCCGCCGCCGTTCAGCCGCCGCCGGTCGCCGGCATCTTCGCCGGTCACCGGTGAATAGTTCACGAGAGTTGAGAGAATTTTGTGGGTGTATGTGTTACTATGTTTATTGAAATGGCTGAATAAGGGCTTGAAGCCTTAAAATAGTTGAGTCAAGCTTGATTTAAGTAGGCTTGGGCCCAGGGCCCACAAGCCCACTCTCGTGTCCAAGAGGCCCGAAATTCTCTACGAGGCCCGTTTTTGCATCCCGAATTACTCGTAACGTCGTAAATTATAATCTTAGTATTAAAACTCGTAATATACTATCGGTAGTCGTTATTTGCGCGTTTGATTGTCTGTTACGGTATGAGTAGCGCAAGATCGCGTCGTTTATCACTTTAGAACCGTTTTTCGATCCGGTTTCGACTACAGTAGTTAAAATTTAATTACGACACAAAATATATCGTAAAATTTAAGTTTTAAAAATAATACACACCTCCGATGCTTCCGTTTCGTTACCGGTGCGTTTCCAGCAGTCGCGTTTCTCGTTCCTGTTTGCGTTTTGTGATGTACGGAAGCGAAATAAATTCACAACATTAAATTCATAAATATAAAATATTCGTAGAAAATCCATATATGTCGGCGTTGTCAGTATTTCGTACGGTATCAGTTCGTTGTCGCTTGATATTCAGCAGATTTTCCGTAAACCACTGTTCAAGTCCTGTAAAGCCGGTTAACCGTTTCTAGGCACTCCAAGGGCCTAATTACGTTAATTTGCGTCTTAAATGCTATTTATTATCGTCCTAATGTTAGTTAATCGTGTAATTAGGAGCCGTAAATCACCGGTTGTCACATTCTCCCCCTGTTAATGAAATTTCGTCCTCGAAATTTAGACTATGTTAACTCTTTAGAGTTACGTTATGTGTAGGTAAATACGAACAGTATCAAAGTGGATGACCACGAAATCAGGTCAAGACTTATTCAAATCATGTGAATTCAAGGGGAGCGGTTTAAAAGAAATGTGTTTCAAAAGTTGATGTTAAAGGAAACAAGATGTATAGATACAGTCACTATTGTGACTAAGTTAACAGGGGTCCAACAAAGAACAGGAACTTCGACCAATCGAATTCCGTATGAATGTTCACAATATGTAAATGAGTTCTAGAAGCAATAACATCCACTAGATGAACTTAAAATCAACAGGCTCAAATGTAGCAGTTTGCATGAAACGCTCGATCGTGATCAGCACAAGGTGCAAGTTATACCGACGCCACAAGGTGTCGTAATGAATGAAGCAATTCAAATATAGCGATGATCGAACAAGTATCACCTGTGTTTTGCGTGAAACGCTCAATCATTATTAGCCCAAGCTACAAGTTTATACCGACACCACAAGGTGTCGTAGTGATTTAAAAAATTCGATAATTGTGGTGATCAAACAACTTCACCGTGTTTGAAATCAAATGAAAGCGCAATAAAGTGAATCTGAAAGTTTGTTTCAAATGACATCATAGGATTTTTCAACTGAAAATGGAACATCAAAGAAATAATGTTTTCGATCGAAGACGAAGAAGCAATGAATATCGCAAAACATTCGATCGATGTTGAAAGGACCGTTAGGAGGTACACCGGAATATGAAATGAATTTTGTGTACCCTTGTCTTATCACACGATTGCGTTAAGACTATTGTAATGTGATAAATCAAAGCGGATTTAATCTAAATCAATAAATAAATAATTAAATCCGTGCATGAGATATGTAATCAAGTTTAGCGCAAGCTTCAAATAAGTGAAAATACCACCACAAGGTGTCGAAATCAACAAACAATTTAATGGAGTCGAATGTCAAACAAGTTTACTTCGACTCGGAACAAATGAAACACTTGTTAAAACGAAGTTGAATATGATGTTTTCAATACATCATATGGTATCTTGAATTGAATAAGCGTACTGAACAAGTTCAAACAATTGAACTGGGTTTCGGCGCAATCCGACAATAAATACATGTATCGACAAGAAAATTTCGACATAGTGACACGAGAAACCATGTATGTAACTTGAAAAGAAAATAAGCTTCAACAAAGTGTGTTGACTTGATAACAAAGGAGCCAACAATTATAATAATGCAGGTCATTCGAATCACAAATCAATAATTAGATTTAGCGAAATAATATTTGAACTTTGACGAAACGCTTATTCGAAACGAAACCACATGCGTAACAAACGATGCATGCGTAACATATGAATTTTTCAAGAAATGTAGCAAATGAATATTCGCTATACTGAAAGAAATGATCATGATACAATGACCATTAAGAGGAGCAGAGATACGAAAATCTACTCAGTAAATGTGAAAGTCGAAATTTCAATAAAAGAAATTTAGGGACTCTACCTGGGGTTTCATGTGATGACCGGTTGTTAGGTGACATTACCATGGAATGTCGAACATAGCGTACTTGTCATTAATGAGATAGGGGAAATGTGAAGAAATACGTCTTCTCCCTGGCGTGATTCGTGTCGTTGCAGGATCGCGTGACAAGTTGCTGCTTCCTGATCGTTAATTCTCCTGCTGACAGGAATCTAGCGTCGTTGTTGAATTGCGCCATCGTGTCTTTTCAAAGGCCTCACCTCGATAATCGTATATGTCGTACTTCAACCTCCGTTGATGTATAGCTTGAGTTTCATGTATACTTGTGCACTAGCGTTTCGTTATGCGTAGGCTGCCTGCTCGGGAAGTTAGACAATATGGATAATAGTGTGTGCCCGAGTTAATATTCGCGGTTCCTACGTGATGACCTTTAATGAACTTTAACATAAGTTTTTGAAGGTCTTAAACTCTCAGAGTTTTGTGTACTGTATGTAATTGTTTCATGTACCGTGTGTAAAACACCACAATAGCGTATGTTTGAAAACAAAATTTTGACTGTTTGTTTTTCGGCAACGGTTGGAGACCATATTCGAGTCTTAGGCGTTCTGTATGTATTCAGGTTTTAATAGTCTAAGTCCCAGATAAAGGTGAGGTTAGAGCCTAGGTATCTCTACAGAAAACCCTTTTCGCTGTAACCTATAGCTCTGATACCAATCTGTCACACCCTGAAATTATTAGAGTTGGCGTGACTGGACCGGTATCTTCATTGCACAGTGGAAGCAAATAAGCTAAGACTTCTAGAAAATGAACGCCCTCTAAGTACTCGAGTCTCCAATGGTTCTCCTATTCCAATCATGCCATAACTTTGAAAAGTAACCTGAGAAAGAAACATGCGAAAAATCAACATAAAGTTGAGCGAGTTCATAGTTTGTTGGTAAAATATTTGAAATAAATCTTTTTGAATAACCGGTATGTGAAATATTATTGAGAAAACGAATTTAGAAATCATTTTCTTGTCAAGATATATGGAAACTTTGTATTTGTCACGCATTATGTTCGTAAAACCATATATTTGTAAACTCCTGTATTTGTAAAGCTTGTATAACCGTTAATGCCCACCCTGACTTTGACTTCATGCCTGCATAATCCTATGCTTTGAATTTGTATAAAACATGGTATGTAATTTGTAAAATGTCGCAACACCCGATCCCTTATTTGTCCCGGGAACGGGCAGACGCGAACTCAGATTTTCGGTGGTATCAGCTTCGTTAATTTGGCAGCGGAAATTTCATCAGGACCGTAGTTAGGAAATGTTTATCAGAGTAAAACCACCATATTTAATATTAATAATCACATGGGAAAAACCCAAGTTTCTTATTACAATACATTTACAGGGATAAACCCTATTTTATTGAATTTAAAACATCATTTACTAGGTAACTTTTATAGCCACATTTTTCCCAAGCCTTCAGTGCTCTCCAGCTGGCTTTTTACTAATTGGCTGTCACATTGTGTTACCTGAAACGCGTTTTAAAAACATTTGTCAGTGGGAAATACTGGTGAGTGAATCCCAGTTTAATCAAGAAACATTTTATTAATTAAATCAGTATTGAGAGCGATCACATTGTTTATTTCTACGCAATTACTCATTCAGTACTGTCAATCCTAACTTGCGGGTCATATTACACATTGGCTAACTCGTTGTCCAATGGTAACGTACTGTCATCCCGACTTACTACATGCAGTAGTAAATTTTGTATACAAAACCCCAACATACCGGCAGTAATTGAAGAACTACAAAGACTCAATCACCGCTTAATCACATTGTAAAACATTTAAGGTTTTGTAAAACATTACAAAAAGGTTAACAAAAAGAGGATAAACTCACATTGCTATCTTAGACTTCGCGTAAGGGTTTCCTGGAAATAATCTATTATTTATAGAAATGTACATAGGTTAGTATCATAACCCTTTGAAAATATTAATGATACCCTCCCCGAGACGGCATTCCAACAACTACGTCGGGCAGAACCACGACAGTTGTTACGGAACCCTAAATCAATCGGGCAGCGCATCTATTACAAAACTAGGGTTATAATACTTACAATGGGGCAGAACCTCGCTAATTAGGGGGTATAATACCCGTGTATTATAAGCCTATTATCAGAATTTGGGAGAAAGAAATCGTTGTGAGCGAATTCGAAATGAAATCCGATGCGTTCTATTTATACTTGCTGAATTCGACTCTCACGCGGCCCGGGTAACATACAAGCGGGGCTTACGCGGCCCGCGTCAACCCTGGTCAACAGGGTAGCTTGTCCGGGTCATCTACTAGGCTGGACACGATGATGACACGTGTCGGCCTAGGGTGTCTCCGCGTTGTAGATCTCTTGCGGCCCGCGTAAGTGTAAGCTAAGGCTTACGCGGCCCGTCTAAACTTAATGAAATCAACGAAATCAGTTCTAAACCTTGATACCGCCCGCGTGAGTGTTGGGGTGGGTCTACGCGGCCCGCCTTAACTCAATATTTCTTGTTTTTCATTTATTTTAAATGTTATAACATACTTCGGGCTCGGTTTTCACATACGGGGTGTATTTAAAGACATATTGGGACATTTTTAAAATATACTGAGGTGTCGGAAATATTATGAGGATGTCGGTTTTATTGAGGGTTGTTACATCCTCCCCACCTTGTTTTAGAGCTCGTCCTCGAGATCTATTGGAATAAGTGCGGATATTTCCTTTGCATTTCAGATTCAAGCTCCCATGTGTACTCAGGTCCTCTTTTGGAGTCCCACTTTACTTTGACCAGAACTAGTCTCTTATGCTTGATATTCTTAACTTTCCCGTCTTCAATCTGTAGAGGCCTTTCTACAAACTTGAGTTGTTCATTTACCTCTATATCCTTAAGAGGTACTATTAGTGATTCATCAGCTAAACACTTTTTGAGATTAGATACATGAAATACATCATGTATTCCTGCCATTTCCTCTGGCAGTTGTAGCTGATAGGCTACAGGTCCTATTCTTCTAATAATCTAAAAAGGTCCAATATACCTGGGACTTAGCTTTCCTCTTTTGATGAATCTTACCACTCCTTTCCAAGGAGAGACCTTCAGCAATACTTTATCTCCTTTTTGAAACTCAAATGGCTTGCGTCTGTTATCAGCATAGCTCTTCTGGCGATCACGTGTTGCTTTCAGTCGTTCCTTGACTTGAATAATCTTGTCGGTTGTTTCTTGCACTATCTCAGGTCCAGATAGTTGCTTTTCCCCAATTTCTGCCCAACAGACTGGGGTTCAGCACTTTCGTCCATAAAGTGCTTCGAATGATGCAGCATTGATACTTGTGTGATAGCTATTATTATAAGAAAATTCTATTAAAGGTAAGTGATCGTCCCAATTACCTCCGAAATCAATTACACAAGCTCTAAGCATGTCCTCCATTGTCTGAATTGTTCTTTTGCTTTTGTCCGTCTGTTTGAGGGTGATAAGCCGTGCTCAATTTTAACTTGGTTCCCATTGCCTTTTGGAAACTTGACCAAAAATGAGAGGTAAAGCGGCTATCCCTATCAGAAACAATTGATAAAGGAATTCCATGTAAAGAAACAATTTCATTTACATACAATTTGGCTAATTGTTCCATACTGAAAGTTTCTTTCATTGGTAGGAAATGAGCTGATTTGGTTAACCTATCTACAATCACCCAGATTGTATCATTGCCTTTCTTTGTTTTGGGTAACTTAGTAACAAAATCCATTGTTATCAATTCCCATTTCCATACCGGCATTTCTAACTGTTGTAATAGACCTGAGGGTTTTTTGGTGTTCAGCTTTGACTTGTGAACAGGTTAAACATTTAGAAACATAGGCTGCTATGTCCTTTTTCATTCCTATCCACCAGAAATTTTTCTTTAAATCCTGGTACATTTTATCATTTCCTGGATGTATCGTATATTTGGACTTATGAGCTTCTTCTAATATACGATGACGTAGGTTTCCTAATTTAGGTATCCACATTATCTTTTTATGGAATCTCCAAATTCCATTTGTTCCTTGTTCTAATTCTTTTAGCATACCTTTTAGCTTTTCAGTATCTTCCTTGATTACTGATTCTTGTGCTTCTCTTATTTGATCATTTAAATCTACTTGTAGATTTAATTTAAGAGAACGTACCCTTTTTGACTTTTCATGATATTTTCGACTTAAAGCATCTGCCACTACATTTGCTTTTCCTTCATGATACTGGATATCACAATCATAATCACTAAGCAATTCCATCCAACGTCTTTGGCTCATATTTAAATCTTTTTGCCCGAAAACATACCTTAAACTCTTATGATCAGTGAATATGGTAAACTTACTACCATAAAGATAATGTCTCCAAATCTTAAGAACAAAAATTATAGCTCCTAATTCTAAATCATGGGTTGAATAATTCTCTTCATGATTCTTAAGTTGTCTAGATGCATATGCTATTACCTTCTGACGTTGCATCAATACACATTCATAACCTAACTTAGAAGCGTCACAATAGACTACAAAGTCTTCAGTTCCTTCTGGTAACACTAGTATGGGTGTATGGGTTAATCTATGCTTAAGGATTCTAAAGGCTTCTTCTTGTTTTACTCCCCATTCGAACTTAATGGATTTACAGGTTAACTTAGTTAAAGGAATGGCTATTCTAGAAAAATCTTGAATAAACCTTCTATAATAACCGGCTAATCCTAAGAAACTTCTAACTTCGGTTGGTGACTCAGGGGTTTTCCATTTAGTAATCGCCTCGATTTTTGTTGGATCCACATGAATTCCTTCATGATTGACTAGGTGTCCGAGAAACTGTACCTGTTCTAACCAGAACTCGCACTTCGAAAATTTAGCATAAAGCTTTTCCTTTCTTAATAAACTTAAAAGTGCGTGCAAATGCTTTGCATGATCTTCTTTATTCTTAGAATAAATGAGAATATCATCTATGAAAACAATTATGAATTTATCCAAATATGGCTTACATATTCGGTTCATCATGTCCATAAATGCAGCTGGGGCATTGGTTAAACCAAATGGCATGACAGTAAATTCATAATGACCATACCTTGTTCTGAAAGCGGTTTTAGGAATGTCCTCTTCCTGTACCTTTAACTGATGATATCCTGACCTTAAATCGATTTTTGAGAAAAATCAAGATCCTTGTAGTTGATCAAACAGATCATCGATTCTTGGTAATGGGTACCGGTTCTTAATCGTGACCTTGTTTAATTCACGGTAGTCAATGCACATACGCATTGTTCCGTCCTTCTTTTTAACAAACAGTATCGGTGCTCCCCGTGGCGACGAACTTGGCTTTATAAATCCTTTTTCTAACAATTCATCCAATTGTTTCTTCAATTCTTGCATTTCTGCAGGTGCCAAATGGTACGGTGCTCTCCAGCTGGCTTTTTACTAATTGGCTGTCACATTGTGTTACCTGAAACGCGTTTTAAAAACATTTGTCAGTGGGAAATACTGGTGAGTGAATCCTAGTTTAATCAAGAAACATTTTATCAATTAAATCAGAATTGAGAGCGATCACATTGTTTATTTCTACGCAATTACTCATTCAGTACTGTCAATCCTAACTTGTGGGTCATATTACACATTGGCTAACTCGTTGTCCAATGGTAACGTACTGTCATCCCGACTTACTACACGCAGTAGTAAATTTTGTATACAAAACCCCAACATACCGGCAGTAATTGAAGAACTACAAAGACTCAATCACCGCTTAATCACATTGTAAAACATTTAAGGTTTTGTAAAACATTACAAAAAGGTTAACAAAAAGAGGATAAACTCACATTGCTATCTTAGACTTCGCGTAAGGGTTTCCTGGAAATAATCTATTATTTATAGAAATGTACATAGGTTAGTATCATAACCCTTTGAAAATATTAATGATACCCTCCCCGAGACGGCATTCCAACAACTACGTCGGGCAGAACCACGACAGTTGTTACGGAACCCTAAATCAATCGGGCAGCGCATCTATTACAAAACTAGGGTTATAATACTTACAATGGGGCAGAACCTCGCTAATTAGGGGGTATAATACCCGTGTATTATAAGCCTATTATCAGAATTTGGGAGAAAGAAATCGTTGTGAGCGAATTCGAAATGAAATCCGATGCGTTCTATTTATACTTGCTGAACTCGACTCTCACGCGGCCCGCGTAACACACAAGCGGGGCTTACGCGGCCCGCGTCAACCCTGGTCAACAGGGTAGCTTGTCCGGGTCATCTACTAGGCTGGACACGATGATGACACGTGTCGGCCTGGGGTGTCTCCGCGTTGTAGATCTCTCGCGGCCCGCGTAAGTGTAAGCTAAGGCTTACGCGGCCCGTCTAAACTTAATGAAATCAACGAAATCAGTTCTAAACCTTGATACCGCCCGCGTGAGTGTTGGGGTGGGTCTACGCGGCCCGCCTTAACTCAATATTTCTTGTTTTTCATTTATTTTAAATGTTATAACATACTTCGGGATCGGTTTTCACATACGGGGTGTATTTAAAGACATATTGGGACATTTTTAAAATATACTGAGGTGTCGGAAATATTATGAGGATGTCGGTTTTATTGAGGGTTGTTACATCCTCCCCACCTTGTTTTAGAGCTCGTCCTCGAGATCTATTGGAATAAGTGCGGATATTTCCTTTGCATTTCAGATTCAAGCTCCCAGGTGTACTCAGGTCCTCTTTTGGAGTCCCACTTTACTTTGACCAGAACTAGTCTCTTATGCTTGAGATTCTCAACTTTCCTGTCTTCAATCTGTAGAGGCCTTTCTACAAACTTGAGTTGTTCATTTACCTCTATATCCTTAAGAGGTACTATTAGTGATTCATCAGCTAAACACTTTTTGAGATTAGATACATGAAATACATCATGTATTCCTGCCATTTCCTCTGGCAGTTGTAGCTGATAGGCTACAGGTCCTATTCTGCTAATAATCTAAAAAGGTCCAATATACCTGGGACTTAGCTTTCCTCTTTTGATGAATCTTACCACTCCTTTCCAAGGAGAGACCTTCAGCAATACTTTATCTCCTTTTTGAAACTCAAATGGCTTACGTCTGTTATCAGCATAGCTCTTCTGGCGATCACGTGTTGCTTTCAGTCGTTCCTTGACTTGAATAATCTTGTCGGTTGTTTCTTGCACTATCTCAGGTCCAGATAGTTGCTTTTCCCAAATTTCTGCCCAACAGACTGGGGTTCGGCACTTTCGTCCATAAAGTGCTTCGAATGGTGCAGCATTGATACTTGTGTGATAGCTATTATTATAAGAAAATTCTATTAAATGTAAGTGATCGTCCCAATTACCTCCGAAATCAATTACACAAGCTCTAAGCATGTCCTCCATTGTCTGAATTGTTCTTTTGCTTTTGTCCGTCTGTTTGAGGGTGATAAGCCGTGCTCAATTTTAACTTGGTTCCCATTGCCTTTTGGAAACTTGACCAAAAATGAGAGGTAAAGCGGCTATCCCTATCAGAAACAATTGATAAAGGAATTCCATGTAAAGAAACAATTTCATTTACATACAATTTGGCTAATTGTTCCATACTGAAAGTTTCTTTCATTGGTAGGAAATGAGCTGATTTGGTTAACCTATCTACAATCACCCAGATTGTATCATTGCCTTTCTTTGTTTTGGGTAACTTAGTAACAAAATCCATTGTTATCAATTCCCATTTCCATACCGGCATTTCTAATTGTTGTAATAAACCTGAGGGTTTTTGGTTTTCAGCTTTGACTTGTGAACAGGTTAAACATTTAGAAACATAGGCTGCTATGTCCTTTTTCATTCCTATCCACCAGAAATTTTTCCTTAAATCCTGGTACATTTTATCATTTCCTGGATGTATCATATATTTGGACTTATGAGCTTCTTCTAATATACGATGACGTAGGTTTCCTAATTTAGGTATCCACATTTTCTTTTTATGGAATCTCCAAATTCCATCTGTTCCTTGTTCTAATTCTTTTAGCATACCTTTTAGCTTTTCAGTATCTTCCTTGATTACTGATTCTTGTGCTTCTCTTATTTGATCATTTAAATCTACTTGTAGATTTAATTTAAGAGAACGTACCCTTTTTGGCTTTTCATGATATTTTCGACTTAAAGCATCTGCCACTACATTTGCTTTTCCTTCATGATACTGGATATGACAATCATAATCACTAAGCAATTCCATCCAACGTCTTTGGCTCATATTTAACTCTTTTTGCCCGAAAACATACCTTAAACTCTTATGATCAGTGAATATGGTAAACTTACTACCATAAAGATAATGTCTCCAAATCTTAAGAACAAAAATTATAGCTCCTAATTCTAAATCATGGGTTGAATAATTCTCTTCATGATTCTTAAGTTGTCTAGATGCATATGCTATTACCTTCTGATGTTGCATCAATACACATTCATAACCTAACTTAGAAGCGTCACAATAGACTACAAAGTCTTCAGTTCCTTCTGGTAACACTAGTATGGGTGTATGGGTTAATCTATGCTTAAGGATTCTAAAGGCTTCTTCTTGTTTTACTCCCCATTCGAACTTAATGGATTTACAGGTTAACTTAGTTAAAGGAATGTCTATTCTAGAAAAATCTTGAATAAACCTTCTATAATAACCGGCTAATCCTAAGAAACTTCTAACTTCGGTTGGTGACTCAGGGGTTTTCTATTTAGTAATCGCCTCGATTTTTGTTGGATCCACATGAATTCCTTCATGATTGACTAGGTGTCCGAGAAACTGTACCTGTTCTAACCAGAACTCGCACTTCGAAAATTTAGCATAAAGCTTTTCCTTTCTTAATAAACTTAAAAGTGCGTGCAAATGCTTTGCATGATCTTCTTTATTCTTAGAATAAATGAGAATATCATCTATGAAAATAATTATGAATTTATCCAAATATGGCTTACATATTCGGTTCATCATGTCCATAAATGCAGCTGGGGCATTGGTTAAACCAAATGGCATGACAGTAAATTCATAATGACCATACCTTGTTCTGAAAGCGGTTTTAGGAATGTCCTCTTCCTGTACCTTTAACTGATGATATCCTGACCTTAAATCGATTTTTGAGAAAAATCAAGATCCTTGTAGTTGATCAAACATATCATCGATTCTTGGTAATGGGTACCGGTTCTTAATCGTGACCTTGTTTAATTCACGGTAGTCAATGCACATACGCATTGTTCCGTCCTTCTTTTTAACAAACAGTATCGGTGCTCTCCATGGAGACGAACTTGGCTGTATAAATCCTTTTTCTAACAATTCATCCAATTGTTTCTTCAATTCTTGCATTTCTGCAGGTGCCAAATGGTAAGGTGCTCTCCAGCTGGCTTTTTACTAATTGGCTGTCACATTGTGTTACCTGAAACGCGTTTTAAAAACATTTGTCAGTGGGAAATACTGGTGAGTGAATCCCAGTTTAATCAAGAAACATTTTATCAATTAAATCAGTATTGAGAGCGATCACATTGTTTATTTCTACGCAATTACTCATTCAGTACTGTCAATCCTAACTTGCGGGTCATATTACACATTGGCTAACTCGTTGTCCAATGGTAACGTACTGTCATCCCGACTTACTACACGCAGTAGTAAATTTTGTATACAAAACCCCAACATACCGGCAGTAATTGAAGAACTACAAAGACTCAATCACCGCTTAATCACATTGTAAAACATTTAAGGTTTTGTAAAACATTACAAAAAGGTTAACAAAAAGAGGATAAACTCACATTGCTATCTTAGACTTCGCGTAAGGGTTTCCTGGAAATAATCTATTATTTATAGAAATGTACATAGGTTAGTATCATAACCCTTTGAAAATATTAATGATACCCTCCCCGAGACGGCATTCCAACAACTACGTCGGGCAGAACCACGACAGTTGTTACGGAACCCTAAATCAATCGGGCAGCGCATCTATTACAAAACTAGGGTTATAATACTTACAATGGGGCAGAACCTCGCTAATTAGGGGGTATAATGCCCGTGTATTATAAGCCTATTATCAGAATTTGGGAGAAAGAAATCGTTGTGAGCGAATTCGAAATGAAATCCGATGCGTTCTATTTATACTTGCTGAACTCGACTCTCACGCGGCCCGCGTAACACACAAGCGGGGCTTACGCGGCCCGCGTCAACCCTGGTCAACAGGGTAGCTTGTCCGGGTCATCTACTAGGCTGGACACGATGATGACACGTGTCGGCCTGGGGTGTCTCCGCGTTGTAGATCTCTTGCGGCCCGCGTAAGTGTAAGCTAAGGCTTACGCGGCCCGTCTAAACTTAATGAAATCAACGAAATCAGTTCTAAACCTTGATACCGCCCGCGTGAGTGTTGGGGTGGGTCTACGCGACGCGCCTTAACTCAATATTTCTTGTTTTTCATTTATTTTAAATGTTATAACATACTTCGGGATCGGTTTTCACATACGGGGTGTATTTAAAGACATATTGGGACATTTTTAAAATATACTGAGGTGTCGGAAATATTATTAGGATGTCGGTTTTATTGAGGGTTGTTACATCCTCCCCACCTTGTTTTAGAGCTCGTCCTCGAGATCTATTGGAATAAGTGCGGATATTTCCTTTGCATTTCAGATTCAGGCTCCCATGTGTACTCAGGTCCTCTTTTGGAGTCCCACTTTACTTTGACCAGAACTAGTCTCTTATGCTTGAGATTCTTAACTTTCCTGTCTTCAATCTGTAGAGGCCTTTCTACAAACTTGAGTTATTCATTTACCTCTATATCCTTAAGAGGTACTATTAGTGATTTATCAGCTAAACACTTTTTGAGATTAGATACATGAAATACATCATGTATTCCTGCCATTTCCTCTGGCAGTTGTAGCTGATAGGCTACAGGTCCTATTCTTCTAATAATCTAAAAAGGTCCAATATACCTGGGACTTAGCTTTCCTCTTTTGATGAATCTTACCACTGCTTTCCAAGGAGAGACCTTCAGTAATACTTTATCTCCTTTTTGAAACTCAAATGGCTTGCGTCTGTTATCAGCATAGCTCTTCTGGCGATCACGTGTTGCTTTCAGTCGTTCCTTGACTTGAATAATCTTGTCGGTTGTTTCTTGCACTATCTCAGGTCCAGATAGTTGCTTTTCCCAAATTTCTGCCCAACAGATTGGGGTTCGGCACTTTCGTCCATAAAGTGCTTCGAATGGTGCAGCATTGATACTTGTGTGATAGCTATTATTATAAGAAAATTCTATTAAATGTAAGTGATCGTCCCAATTACCTCCGAAATCAATTACACAAGCTCTAAGCATGTCCTCCATTGTCTGAATTGTTCTTTTGCTTTTGTCCGTCTGTTTGAGGGTGATAAGCCGTGCTCAATTTTAACTTGGTTCCCATTGCCTTTTGGAAACTTGACCAAAAATGAGAGGTAAAGCAGCTATCCCTATCAGAAACAATTGATAAAGGAATTCCATGTAAAGAAACAATTTCATTTACATACAATTTGGCTAATTGTTCCATACTGAAAGTTTCTTTCATTGGTAGGAAATGAGCTGATTTTGTTAACCTATCTACAATCACCCAGATTGTATCATTGCCTTTCTTTGTTTTGTGTAACTTAGTAACAAAATCCATTGTTATCAATTCCCATTTCCATACCGGCATTTCTAATTGTTGTAATAGACCAGAGGGTTTTTGGTGTTCAGCTTTGACTTGTGAACAGGTTAAACATTTAGAAACATAGGCTGCTATGTCCTTTTTCATTCCTATCCACCAGAAATTTTTCCTTAAATCCTGGTACATTTTATCATTTCCTGGATGTATTGTATATTTGGACTTATGAGCTTCTTCTAATATACGATGACGTAGGTTTCCTAATTTAGGTATCCACATTCTCTTTTTATGGAATCTCCAAATTCCATCTGTTCCTTGTTCTAATTCTTTTAGCATACCTTTTAGCTTTTCAGTATCTTCCTTGATTACTGATTCTTGTGCTTCTCTTATTTGATCATTTAAATCTACTTGTAGATTTAATTTAAGAGAACGTACCCTTTTTGGCTTTTCATGATATTTTCGACTTAAAGCATCTGCCACTACATTTGCTTTTCCTTCATGATACTGGATATGACAATCATAATCACTAAGCAATTCCATCCAACGTCTTTGGCTCATATTTAACTCTTTTTTCCCGAAAACATACCTTAAACTCTTATGATCAGTGAATATGGTAAACTTACTACCATAAAGATAATGTCTCCAAATCTTAAGAACAAAAATTATAGCTCCTAATTCTAAATCATGGGTTAAATAATTCTCTTCATGATTCTTAAGTTGTCTAGATGCATATGCTATTACCTTCTGACGTTGCATCAATACACATTCATAACCTAACTTAGAAGCGTCACAATAGACTACAAAGTCTTTAGTTCCTTCTGGTAACACTAGTATGGGTGTATGGGTTAATCTATGCTTAAGGATTCTAAAGGCTTCTTCTTGTTTTACTCCCCATTCGAACTTAATGGATTTACAGGTTAACTTAGTTAAAGGAATGACTATTCTAGAAAAATCTTGAATAAACCTTCTATAATAACCGGCTAATCCTAAGAAACTTCTAACTTCGGTTGGTGACTCAGGGGTTTTCCATTATTAATCGCCTCGATTTTTGTTGGATCCACATGAATTCCTTCATGATTGACTAGGTGTCCGAGAAACTGTACCTGTTCTAACCAGAACTCGCACTTTGAAAATTTAGCATAAAGCTTTTCCTTTCTTAATAAACTTAAAAGTGCGTGCAAATTCTTTGCATGATCTTGTTTATTCTTAGAATAAATGAGAATATCATCTATGAAAACAATTATGAATTTATCCAAATATGGCTTACATATTCGATTCATCATGTCCATAAATGCAGGTGGGGCATTGGTTAAACCAAATGGCATGATAGTAAATTCATAATGACCATACCTTGTTCTGAAAGCGATTTTAGGAATGTCCTCTTCCTGTACCTTTAACTGATGATATCCTGACCTTAAATCGATTTTTGAGAAAAATCAAGATCCTTGTAGTTGATCAAACAGATCATCGATTCTTGGTAATGGGTACCGGTTCTTAATCGTGACCTTGTTTAATTCACGGTAGTCAATGCACATACGCATTGTTCCGTCCTTCTTTTTAACAAACAGTATCGGTGCTCCCCATGGCGACGAACTTGGCTGTATAAATCCTTTTTCTAACAATTCATCCAATTGTTTCTTCAATTCTTGCATTTCTGCAGGTGCCAAATGGTAAGGTGCTTTGGCAATCGGTGCTGTCCCTGGTATTAAATGGATTCTGAATTCAACTTCCCTATCTGGAGGTTGTCCTGGCAATTCTTCTGGAAATACATCTGAAAACTGAGATACTACTGGAATATCCTTTAAATCCTTTCCTTTAATGTTAGTGATTATGGAAATCAAATACACTATAGAACCTTTTCTTATATAACTTGCAGTTTTCATCACAGAGATAAATTTTGTGGATCTAGATGGTTTATCTCCTTTAATTGTGATCGTTTTACCCTTTGGTGAATCTACTTGAATTGACTTTTGATCACATAAAATACTGGCTTTATTGGCTATTAACCAATCCATTCCTAAAACAACATCGAATCCTGCCAGATTCATGGGATAAAGGTTTGCAATAAATTTCTGATTTAAAATTTCTATTCTTGCTCCCTGCAAGATTTCATAAATCCTAACGATTTCTCCATTTGCTGTCTCTACTAAGCATTCTTGTGGTAGTTTAGTTAATGACTGATTTAGAAATTTGCAAAATGATGTATTAATAAAACTTTGGTTTGCACCAGAGTCAAATAATACTTTAGCAAAGACATCATTAACTAAAAACGTACCAGCTATGACATCTGGAATCATCTTGGCTTCATCTGCAGTCAGAACAAATGCTCTAGCATTTTTAGTATTCTTGTTGTCTGTAGCTGGAGCTAATTTTGGGCAATTAGGCTTGATATGACCTTGTTCTCCGCAGTTGTAACATATCCTGTTATTAGCTTTCTTCCTGCAGTCTTCTTCCTTTTGTCCCGATATTTTGCAAAAGTTACAGTATATAGAGCATCTTCCTGAATGCTTTCTTTTGCAATACCTACAGTAGGATGCAGAGGTAGAACCTATATTTTTCCCACGATTAAAATTTCTAGAACGAAATTCTTGTGTGAGCTTTTGGGTTAGGTTCCTCCTTTGATCCTCTTCTCGGGTATGGACTAATTCATTTGTCAAGGTATTTGCTAGTTCTACAGCTTCTTCTATAGTTTGAGGTCTAGCTGCCTTGACTACGTGTCTTATCTCTCCAATTAATCCCCAGATATAACGGGAGATTAACACTGGTTCTGGTGAAGCAAGAGTTTGCACTATTCTAGCATATTCAAAGAATATTTTAGTGTATCCCTTACTATCCACACCAGTCATCCAAAGGTTTAAGAATTTGTTTGCTATCTGTTCTTTCTCATTGGGTGGGCAGAATTTCCTTTCTACCTTGTTCTTAAATTCTTCCCATTCCATATTGTAGGTTCTATCACTTCCTCTTGATTGGAGGATAGTGTTCCACCATTCTAGTGCTGCATTCTTAAACAGATTAGAAGCAAACAATATCTTATCTTCTTCAGTACACTTACTTATCCTTAAGACTGCCTCAGTCTTCTCTATCCAGCGTAGGGTTGCAATGGCCCCTTCGTTGCCCGAGAATTCCATTGGTTTACAAGACCAGAATTCTTTATAAGAACAACCGTAAGACACGGTTCTTCTTCTTTTGGGAATAGGCAATTGAAGTACAGGTCCATTGTTCACGCTATTTTCGGGTTCGATTGGTCGCTTACTGCTATGCTTACTTTTATTATTCGCTTCTTGAATAGTTTGAATAATAATTGGCATGGCATCTATGATTCCTTGTGCTACTATATGTTGAACAACACTATCATTCATTTGGTTTCCATTGTTATTGATGTTTGGATTCTCATTAACCACGTTAATGTTACTCTGGTTATCATTATTCAGATTTTCTTAATTTCATTCGTCGGCCATCTGAATTTTAAATATTCACCCCATATTAATATCACAAAATAATAATTAATATTGTCAATCATATGACACGCATTTTTGCCAAAAACGTCGATCATTGCGACTATACTCTATTCATATACTATGCGTCTATTACACACTAGTACTGAAATAAAAATTACAATACCAACAGAAATAGAATCACACTAATAGTAATATGCATCCGTACACACATATTTTATTTTTATTATATTATATTATATTATTATTATTACTACTACCGTTTCCTCCATTCTCACATTCACGGATATGGATTTATCCAAAAATCCATATTGCGCTCATCGTATTTCCATACGAGTCGCTCTCCCACCTGTCGCATTCTCTCAGTGCTTTCTAAAATTTCCTCACCAAAAGTCCTAAGTTCTTGGACGTTTTCTGCACTCATTGGGGGTGCATGTTCTAGGACTGGGTTTGGAATTTGGGGTGCGGGTTCCTGATATGGGGGTGAAAGTGCCTGAAATCGGTAAGGATCTTCTAAGATCTCCCTAATATATTCATCACGATAATAGGGATCTAAAGGGTCCATACCTGGGTAAGCTTCTATGTTCTGAATGGGTGGGTCTTCATGGATAGGGTAACGTTGCACAAAGTCCCTATTATTGTCCCACCAGGGGTCATAATTTAGGTCTAGGGGGTTTGGTGCAGGTATCCTAGGGATTTCCTCTGGGTTGAAGTCATGCATCTCCACTTGGTTTTCAGGGTTTTCTATCTCCATAGGTTGTTCTGGGATTTGTGGTTGTGGGGCTACTAGTTGTTCCAGACTTGGGTCAGCAGCAGTGGTAGCTAGGATATGGAAATTGGCTAGGCTTCTATTAAGCATATCCTGTGTATGGGCATCTGTCTTTCGCTTAACGGCTGCTAAGGCTCTTTGCTGTTGCAACTTTCGCATTCTTTTCCTACATGCAAAGGCTTCCTTACTGAACCATCCTCGTTTCTTATGAGGGAATGGCTCTTCTGACTGAGCTTTAAAAGCAAACATCCCTTCTTCCTGATCAGCAGTATACTCAGAAATGGCAGGCTGTGAAGAGGTACCTTCACTCCTAGGTGATTCAGACAACTGACGATATACGTCTGAGGGTCCTTGATCACTCACACTGTAAACTAACAAATAGTCAAATAACACATAACAATTAATTACAGTTATGCACGTATTTCCGTAATTTATTTCCTAACACAGAATTTAGAATTTAAGTGTCAGCAGAACACTTCTTTGGCTCAGACCAGTGGCTAGGCTCTGGTACCACCTTCTGTCACAACCCCCGATCCCTTATCTGTCCCAGGAACGGGCGGACGCGAACTCAGATTTTCGGTGGTATCAGCTTCGTTAATTTGGCAGCGGAAATTTCATCAGGACCGTAGTTAGGAAATGTTTATCAGAGTAAAACCACCATATTTAATATTAATAATCACATGGGTAAAACCCAAGTTTCTTATTACAATACATTTATAGGGATAAACCCTATTTTATTGAATTTAAAACATCATTTATTAGGTAACTTTTATAGCCACATTTTTCCCAAGCCTTCAGTGCTCTCCAGCTGGCTTTTTACTAATTGGCTGTCACATTGTGTTACCTGAAACGCGTTTTAAAAACATTTGTCAGTGGGAAATACTGGTGAGTGAATCCCAGTTTAATCAAGAAACATTTTATCAATTAAAACAGTACTGAGAGCAATCACATTGTTTATTTCTACGCAATTACTCATTCAGTACTGTCAATCTTGACTTGCGGGTCATATTACACATTGGCTAACTTGTTGTCCAATGGTAACGTACTGTCATCCCGACTTACTACACGCTATAGCAAATTTTGTATACAAAACCCCAACATACCGGCAGTAATTGAAGAACTACAAAGACTCAATCACCGCTTAATCACATTGTAAAACAATTAAGGTTTTGTAAAACATTACAAAAAGGTTAACAAAAAGAGGATAAACTCACATTGCTATCTTAGACATCACGTAAGGGTTTCTTGGGAATAATCTATAATTTATACAAATGTACATAGGTTAGTATCATAACCCTTTGAAAATATTAATGATACCCTCCCCGAGACGGCATTCCAACAACTACGTCGGGCAGAACCACGACAGTTGTTACGGAACCCTAAATCAATCGGGCATCGCATCTATCACAAAACTGGGGTTATAATACTTACAATGGGGCAGAACCTCGCTAATTAGGGGGTATAATACCCGCGGTTTATAAGCCTATTATCAGAATTTGGGAGAAAGAAATCGTTCTGAGCGAATTCGAAATGAAATCCGATGCGTTCTATTTATACTTGCCGAACTCGACTGTCACGCGGCCCGCGTAACATACAAGCGGGGCTTACGCGGCCCGCTTCAACCCTGGTCAACAGGGTAGCTTGTCCGGGTCATCTACTAGGCTCGACACGATGATGACACGTGTCGGCCTGGGGTGTCTCCGCGTTGTAGATCTCTCGCGGCCCGCGTAAGTGTAAGCTAAGGCTTACGTGGCCCGTCTAAACTTAATGAAATCAACGAAATCAGTTCTAAACCTTGATACCGCCCGCGTGAGTGTTGGGGTGGGTCTACGCGGCCCGCCTTAACTCAATATTTCTTGTTTTTCATTTATTTTAAATGTTATAACATACTTCGGGCTCGGTTTTCACATACGGGGTGTTTTTAAAGACATATTGGGACATTTTTAAAATATACTGAGGTGTCGGAAATATTATGAGGATGTCGGTTTTATTGAGGGTTGTTACATAAAACTCCGGTATGAAAGCAAACAAGGAAACATATCACCAATAGTTTGCAAGACTACTGGTATGTGTGACGGCGTAGGAAGGCTCAAACCTAGCAAATTCGTACCGGGTTTCCGGCTGTAAGACATAGTCACCCTATGGGCCACCCTGGTCCTCATGGGTGTGGGCTCGCTACACACAAATAGATCTATCACTCATGCCCCTCGGTCCTTATACGAGGATTAATGGTCTTAAGTATGCGCCTACCCATTCACATGATCTACTGTTCTTTCCTAGGCTAACCATACCAATTGTAATTGTATGTAATCATTTTGTAACATGTACTCTCTGGGTGTCCCGTTCCTCAAACGCAGACCAACCCAGTCCCATTATTATAACTAGACGATCCCATCCCTAGTCATGAAAATCATTCACATTTCGATAATACGCATTTGTTTTGTAAAACCGATATATTTAGTATGATTCATTCGTACACCATTTGAGTTCCTTGAAATCCGTTCGTAGCATGATTTAGAAATATAAGTTTTCGTTCATTCAAAAACCTCGTATGTTCTTGCAAAACGTGCTTTCTCTAAAATATGCAATCTTTGTTCATCGAAAACATTGTATGTTTCGGCAAAACGAGCATGTCTTTCCAACCCGAAAACATTTACAAAAAAGGTGGGGTTATGAACTCACCTGAATTGCCTTGTGCAAAGCTAGCTAATTACGATTTCGTGATGTCGTTTCCAAGCTGAGACTCGATAGCGTGCATTCTACAATATTCCTAACACGGAATATCTTATAAGTTTCTAAATAATGCAGTAAGTAACTACGTGTCATCGAACTCTACCGAATCGTTGACCGAACGATTCGACTGTTAAGTTGTTAAGTCAATGGAAACGATTAGGTCATAGTTGATAAGTATCGCTTATCGTTGATAATAACTAACAAGTCTTGAAAAGACTTGATTCTCGAGATATTTGAAAGTAAATAAATATTTGTATCAAAATATATAAATATATCGTTAAGATCGCTTGTCGTCCCGAGAAGTCGTTTGTGTATATAGGAATATTCGTATGAAAGTAATATATGATAAACTTGTATTACATATATTATGTCTTGCATATATTTGCCAAAATATATGTATATGCCGATTCGGCGTTTGAAATAAATATAAGAAGTTATATTTATTTTACAAAAGAAACGTCGAGTCGTTGTGTTTGAAAATAAATACATAACTATATTTATTTTTATAAAAGAATTCGTGTTGTGTTGTACGATATTTGAAATAAATATGTAAACCATATTTATTTTTATAAAATGAATTCGTATTGTTTGATGGGTGAGATAAATATAAACTATATTTATTTTATTAAACGAACCCGCGTCGTTTGGCATTAAAACGGAATCGCGTTGTTTGATAATCAAAATAAATATATATACTATATTTATTTTAGCAAAGGAAGTTGTATTATTGACATCCGAAATAAATATATGAGTTATATTTATTTTATAAAAGAAGTTGTATGGTTTGTCATTCGAAATAAATATACCAACTATATTTATTTTTATAAAAGGATTGTCGAAATTTCAAAGTATAGAATAAATACAAATACTATATTTATTGTTGTAAATACTTTCCGAATCATCGTTTTCGTAAATTGTGAAGTGTTGTCGAAAGAAATTATATACTTGTATTTGTCCTTCTAAAATATCATTTGAATCCTATAGTTGTTTTATAATAACACGCGTCTTATTTTACGGATTTTCTCGAAAAACGGGCAGAGTTTCCTCTGTTTTTAGACGCCCCCGACAACGCAAGTTGTCGTTAATTTTATCAAAATTCAATCAATTTTCAACAACATAATCAATACTTACATAATTCTTGTCGTATATTTCGAGATATGAACTAATATTTAATCGTTTCGAGCTCGTTGTCACGAAATAAATAAAACTATATAATTTCAAATTAATTAGCCGTTAACTTTACCATTCTTCGTGTCGAACGCCGAAAAGTTGACTGTGTTAACCGAGCCAACTGGGTTGACTGAGTCGACCCACCGAGTTGACCAGGTTTGACTGAGTTGACTCGGTTTGACCGAGTCAACCCGTACCGCTTCATATCTGACCCGAACCAAACCGTCGACTTCCGTTAACCCGAGTCGTTGACCAGTTCACCCATTTGACTGCATCTGAACTGAGACCCGTTGACCGGACCGAAGCATGACTTGACCAAGATCCAAACTAAGTTGACTCGCACACGAGTCGAGGCCCGAGCCACACCCAAAACTGAGGAGAAATTTGAATCATAACATCACCATCATCCTCATCAGACTTGTAAAAAGATAAAAAAATAGAAGTAATAGAGGAGAGGGTTTTACCGACGAAACCCGTCGGACTGAACCCGGAACCCGAACACAGAAAATGTAAACCCCAAACCAAGCTGAACCATCCCGAGTCGAGTCTGAACCACGAGTGAACCGGACCAGCTGAACACATCGGAGAAGAATCAAGGACCGCCGCTGCCGCCGCCGCCTGCGGTGTTTGTTGACGGAAACAGGAACTCATCATCAACTTCATCGAACAGAATTGGAGGGTAAAACCAATCTCCTACCGAAAACTCGTCGGATAATGTCTTCGACCGCTGGACTTTTAACACCGACCGCCGGTCCAGGTCTCCTACCGCTGGTCCGTGTCTTCGACCACCGTCTGGGGTGGTGCCGCCGCTGGAGTTCATCGAAGGGGGGGGGGGGCGGGTTGCTGTTGACGGTGGCTGTGGTTGTCGGAACGAACCGTCGGATAAACGAAATGACCGGCGGTCCGTGGTTTCTCTGGTTACCAAACAGAAAGCAGGGGGTGGGTATAAAAGATGAAGAAGCTCGCCGGAAAATACCTCCGCCGCCGCCGTTCAGCCGCCGCCGGTCGCCGGTGAATAGTTCACGAGAGGGAGAGAGTTGAGAGAATTTTGTGGGTGTATGTGTTACTGTGTTTGTTGAAATGGCTGAATAAGGGCTTGAAGCCTTTAAATAGTTGAGTCAAGCTTGATTTAAGTGGGCTTGGGCCTAAGGCCCACAAGCCCACTCTCGTGTCCAAGAGGCCCGAAATTCTCTACGAGGCCCGTTTTTGCATCCCGAATTACTCGTAACGTAGTAAATTATAGTCTTAGTATTAAAACTCGTAAAATACTATCGGTAGTCGTGATTTGCGCGTTTGATTGTTGGTTATGATATGAATAACGTAAGATCGCGTCGGTTATCACTTTAGAACCGTTTTTCGATCCGGTTTCGACTACAGTAGTTAAAATTTAATTACGACACAAAATATATCGTAAAATTTAAGTTTTAAAAATAATACACACCTCTGGTGCTTCCGTTTCGTTACCGGTGCGTTTCCTGCAGTCGCGTTTCTCGTTCCTGTTTGCATTTTGTGATGTACGGAAGCGAAATAAATTCACAACATTATATTCATAAATATAAAATATTCATAGAAAATCCATATCTGTCGGCGTTGTCAGTATTTCATACGGTATCAGTTCGTTGTCGCTTGATATTCGGCAGATTTTTCCGTAAACCACCGTTCACGTCCTGTAAAGCCGGTTAACTGTTTCTAGGCACTCCAAGGGCCTAATTATGTTAATTTGCATCTTAAATGCTATATATTATCGTCCTAATGTTTGTTAGTCGCGTAATTAGGAGCCGTAAATCACCGGTTGTCACATAAAATTTTCATATGTTTTGGAATTTCTTCGGTAAATTTCTAAACGCAATCACAGGTGTTGGAGTTTGTGTTTTTCGGGTGAAACCAAAGGTTCTGTGTGGAATGTTTTGGACAGACACATATTTGAGGATTTAATTAATTCTCCAGCCAGCGTGAAGGGTTTTGCATGGAAACATACAGGTATCTAAAGTCTACAGTAGCTTCAAAACGCTGTTCACTGAAGACTGGGGAATCTTTATGAGATTTTACAGGGATCTGGGTGTAATTCAATTCGTTGAGTTCGCAAGCGATGTACATGGTCAAGCTCACATCCTGAGTACTGATGCTGAAGATCCGTAGTGCATTACTTGGTCAACTTCACAAAGGCGAGACAATGAGATGTGGATGTAGTTCAACTAAGCATGCTGGTTGAGCTTGCAAGTGATATACTCGGTCTAGCTGACTTTCTGAGTGTTGATGCTGAAGATCAAAGTGCATTACTCGGTCGATTCCACAAAGATGGTTTACAGAAGACAGTTCATCAGAAAACTCTACCAATGTAGTATGCTTGAATGAAATGGAGTTCTTATGACAAGATCAAGACTTGATGCAGTTTTTAAAGAATGGAACCCTAATCAAATGCTGGTTGGAGTATTGGAAGATTAGCGGAAGATCGGTCAATTTAGCCTTGTGAGGAAATTGCACAACACCCAGCCGGATACGCGTACTTTGAGGGGGAAATACTATACGAAAGATTCAAGGGTTTGGTATGAAGATTCAAGTGAAGATACTACTTACCTGGATCATCAGTCAAGGGGGAATTTGTTAACACAGAGAAGATAACATCAACAAATACTTGACTGAAGATCGATTGCAGTTGCATTTTCAGCATTCGACAGCAACGGGCAAGGAGGAATTTGTTGGTGCAGTTTTTGTGTTCGATGCTGTTCGAATAGATTATTTTTATTTTTATGTTGATAATGTAATAGTTAGTGAAATGGTCAAACGAATGTCTATTGACCAGCTCATTTGAAGTGGTCAAACGAGAGGGTTATGTGTTTGACCGTGTGTGTTTACTAGACAAGTGGGTATGGCTATAAATACCAACCCCTTGTTCATTTGCAAAAAGTGTGAGAGAGAGAGAGAAAGGGCTCATTGAAAGAGTTCTCAGAGAGTTCGTGAAAAGTTTTAGCGTTTGGGGGAGAGATCACCACTTGGTCTCTCCCCGGATGTATACTCCTTTGGTATTGTTCGGTTATCTTTTAATCGGGCCGCTTTGTAATGCTATACAACGGATTAATATAAAGAAGTTGTTTGTTTGTCTCTAATCTCTCCCATCTTGAAAATAATCACTCACTAATCACGGTTTCGGTCCGGAATCTCGAACCTACACTTTCATCTCTGATATTCCCTTTATCAAGAAGCACCACATTATTTCGAGAACAGGCTAGCAACCGTCTTGGAAGAGGGACCAAGAAACTAATAATCTCTACACTGAATAGAAACTAATAAGGCTAAATCTTTAACTAGCCATCAAACGAGAATCCAACTTCATCACATCCATACTTGATTGAAAACACGAACATACTTGAACAAAACTCCAGCACACACGAGTCTTTTTATGCATAAGCTGTCAAAGTCCAACCAAGTCATGATAATAGTCCAAGATTGTCCCAAAACTCAAGTAAGGACCAAATCTGAACTTCGAGAATCGGGTATGGTTTTCAAGGTTGATATTAATAAAGCTTACGATTCTTTAAATTAGAATTTTTTACATTCAGTAATGGCACAAATGAATTTTCCGGATCAGTGGAGGGGTTGGGTTATGGCTACCCCTGTCTCGGCTAGGGCTTCGGTGTTGGTAAACGGTTCCTCGACTATGGAGTTCGAGTGCACTCTGGGCTTCGTCAAGGGGATCCGTTGTCGCCTTTTCTATTTGTCATCACTATGGAAGCTCTCACGAGGATTATGAAAAAAGGTTGTGTAGGAAGGAATTTATAAAGGGCTCTGGTGCACGAATAACGGTCTGATCCTTTCACACCTCATATACGATGATGATGTTATTTTTGTTGGAGAATGGTCGAGTGAAAATGCCCTTAACCTATGTAGGATTTTGAGGTGTTTTTACTTGACGGCTGGCTTGAAAGTGAATCTTTCTAAGTGTACTATGTCTGGGGTTTGGGTGAATGATGAAGACGTGTAACTGATGGCTGGTCTCCTGTATTGCAAAAAAGGCTCTTTCCTTGTTAAACATTTGGGTTTGGTTGTTGGAGCTAATATGAACCTTATTTGTAATTGGAAACTGGTAATTGAATTTATCAAGAATCGGTTGTCACTTTGGAAGGCAAAGCATCTCTCTTACGGTGGAAGAATAAACATGCAAAAATCGGTATTAAACTCGTTACCGACATATTTTTTTTCTCTTTGTATAAAGCTCCGGTTAAGGTCTTGGATACATTGAAAGGCTTAGGAGGGTATCCTTTTAGGGTGGCTGATGTTGTCTGATGTGTATAGGTTTTTAATGTATATTTTAAGCCCTTTTTACACGTTAGTCAAGTTTTAAATTTATAAAACACGATATTTGCTAACACCAAACACACATATGGGCAAGTGCACCCATCGTGAGCGTAGTATAGTGTTGGCAAGATACCGAGGTCGTCCAAGGACACAAGAGCTTTTAGTACCGGTTTATCCTCAACGTCTAATCAAATCAAAAATTAGAAAAAGGTTTTAAACTAGAAAAATAAAAACTAACTAAAATGCTGAAAAATAAAATAAAAATAAAAACAAAAACAGATAGACAAGATGAATCACTTGGCTCCGACTTGTGTATAGTGTAACCTTTGATTATTTCCGCACTTTTGCACTTTTTAAGAGATTATCTTAGTTATTGTAGTAGGCCCCTCTTTTGAAGGTGACGTTACCCTCAACCCAGTAGTTTGAGTCAGCAAGGATACAATCCTAAAGAGTCGGATTATTGAAAGATAATTAATTAAGTTATTAATGCATATTATGGTAGGCCCCTCTTTTGAAGGTGACGTTACCCTCAGCTAAGTAGTCTGAGTCAGCAGGGATACAGTCCTAAGTAGCCGGGTTAAAGTATTAATAGTAGCTTACATATGAGGGGATCAAAGAATTTGGACCCCCGCCATCCAATACCGGTGGGTATTGAAGGAGGTCCTACTAAATTTGACCCAGGTCCTTGCAGGATCTATACATTGAACAAGGCAAGACTCTTACCAAACCGTTCCCTTAACCCCCGACCAGGTAGCCAACATACCTCCATATAGATCGTGGAGATATGAATGGTGAAAATCTTTTATTTTATATAGACAGTAAAATAATGCCAAGACACCACGGACAAACGATAAGGAAGAATCACCTTCAACATAAGAAACTAGTTATTAAAGTCATTAATACATAACCAAGTAAAAAGTGCGAAAAGATTAAAAATAAAAAGTGTTACACTAGACACTTGTCTTCACCAAGTGATGTAAGAGACTTAGGCAAACATGGCCTTTGATTGTCAAGAGCTCTTACGATCAATCTTGGATCCCGAGACGACTCACACACTCTATGATGGACAATGGATGATGGTGGTAGATGATGGTGTTATGGTGGTGGTGGGTGGTGGGTGAAGTGTGAGAGAGGTGGTGTGCCAAGGGATGGTTTGCAAATGAGCCAAGCACCCCTATTTATAGGCTGAACAGTAGCTCGGGCATGGCCCCATGTCCATTGGGCACGGCCCCGTGTCCATCCTCCTTCTCTTCCTTCATTAATTGTAGTTTGTCTGCATTAGTTGACCACGCCCCCGTGTCCGCTGGGCACGACCCCGTGTGCAGAAGCATATCTGTACTATCAAGATTTTCTCAGATTCTGCGAATCTTAGAGTTGACCACGGCCTCGTGTCCGTTGAGCACGACCCCGTGGTGGGTGATAGAAGCTTCTACAGCTTTGTCTTTTCTGCTGACACTTGGGCACGCCCCCGTGTTCACTGAGCACGGGGCGTGTTCAGCCTTCTGTCTTCTTGATTTTGCTTGGGAAGATGCTGTCGGGGGGTCGGGCATGCCACATTTGTTCCTTTTCTTGTATTTATGTTAGATTTAGCTGCCTTTTTGCTTCTTTTGTTCATTTGAGCTCATTTAATCCTGAAAATACAAAAGGAAGACAAAAACACGCTTTTTCCAACATTAGTACTAAAAAAGGGTTAGTTTTATGCCATATTTGATGTAATTTATATGTTGCATTTTGCACACATCAAATACCCCCACACTTGAATCTTTGCTTGTCCTCAAGCAAAACTCTTTACAATGTGGCTTTACACTCCCAAATGGAATGAGTAGAAGAGAAAGTTTTTGGGCTTGTCATAGAGTGTCGGGATTTCCAAGATTCTTTATTAAGTTTTATTTTTATTTATTTACAATCCTATTCGTCATGATTTATTTAAAACATTACATAAGATAAATTACTTATTAGGGCATAACATGCCTTTTTTTAAAATTCCATTTATATACAAGTTCACATACCTCACGGGGGATCACTCAACACTCGGCCGAAGATGTATTTTAGTGAATCACTCGAGAGCGGCATGGAACTTACTCCTACCATAGGCTTGCCAAGCAATTAATCCTCCTCCTTTTCTTTAACTATATACCTTTGTAAATATCAAGAGGACTTTTGGGTGAAGGGTTAGGCTTGGGTTAAAGGTAGATGGTTGGGTTAGTGGTTAGTAAAAGTGCGAAAGGCGTAAAAAGCGTCGGTTTTCGTAAGACTTTATATTTTTGAAATTTTTATTTTGATGAAGCCATTATTCAAACAAAGTTATTTTTGATAAACTTGTTTGTTTATTTCACTTTTGCTTCATCATCAACATTTTTTTTTTTTTTTGAAAGTCATAAGAAAAACCGAGCTTGTTACTAAAACAAAGGGTAAAAAAAATAAAAAGGTTTTGGTGGGTGAAAGGGTGTTTGTTTAGGGTTATGAAATGAAAAGGTTTAGGCTCAAAGGGGTTAACTAGGGGGATTTTTGGGTAGGTGGTAAAAAAAAAAAGAAAAATAATGGTGTAGAAATAAAAAAGGGTTAGTCCTAATGCCTCCATTATTTACTTACTCGGGTTTAAGTTGGTAAGGACTGGGAATGTATCGTCGTGGCAAGTTCTAGAGTCGTAAGAACCAAGCGGCTATTCACACAAGAAACGAAAAATGAGCATTTAGTTTAAAGATATGTATTTGTATGCTCAATAAAGGCTCAAAACTCACTTTTGTGGGAATGGGTTTTTATGTGATCAAGTATATATAATCAAATTTTAACTAAGCTTGTCATGCCAATTCATAATTTTCTTCTGTTGGTTTTTTTTATCACGACGCTATCGGTTGTAAATTTGTAAAAATATAACCTTTTTAGAATTTGAAATTCCCAAGTTAAACCTAGAAAAAAAAATGAAAATTTTGAAAAATTTTGGGGTGATTAGCGGTTCCAATAGAGTTTTGTGTAAGGCTTGTAATTAGGACTTGCAAGATTCAAGGTTTTAGCATCCCCCTACACTTAAATTACACATTGTCCTCAATGTGTCCCAAAAATAAGTTTTTAGGTTGATTGAATGTGTAAAAAGGTGTGAAAAAGCAAAAATTTGTGTTACTGGGCGTCTGGACACGGCCCCGTGGTGTCTGGGCACGACCCCTGTTCAGATCGCCAGTAACAAAATATGTAAAAAGAAACAGAAGCCTGGACACGGAGGCGTGTTGGGTGAACACGGCCCGTGTCCAGTCACCTGAACTGGGCATTTTCTGCAGATTGTGCAGCACGGGGCCGTGTTGGGCGGGCACGGCCCGTGTTGAACTTGCTGTAATGAAGAAAATTTTGTCGAATGGCCCTGTTTTCGTGCATGGGGTGCTGGTTCAAGTTTCCCTTGTTATCCTTTGCCATCCCGAGTGTGTTTTATTCAAACTAGAAAACATAAAAATTAATCTAAACTAAACTAAGGATAGTTCCGCGGAATGCCTCCGTGGTGCGCCACGTTTATAAGGGTCCTTGGCTAGACCCAAAGCCTGGTCATATGTCACCCAAGTGGGATGTTTTGCATCCCATGCTACACCGTCGGAGAGCGTCATCCAAGCTTAAGTCTATGACCTTCATGTAGTTGACCGGGTCTTCGTCTTCTACTCTCTTTCCAACTCCAAACTTCACTTTCTCGTCCCCAAACTTCAATTTTAGTGTTCCATCATTCATGTCTACCACTGCTTGGGCTGTGGCTAGAAATGGCCTCCCTAGGATGAGAGGGACATCGGTGTCTTCTTCCATGTCTAGTATGACAAAGTCGCCCGGGAAGACGAAATTGTCGACTTTGACCAATAGATTTTCAGCGACACCTTGTGGATATTTGACGGATCTGTCGGCAAGTT
The DNA here is from genome assembly GCA_030545235.1 of Helianthus tuberosus. Taxonomy (NCBI): domain Eukaryota; kingdom Viridiplantae; phylum Streptophyta; class Magnoliopsida; order Asterales; family Asteraceae; genus Helianthus; species Helianthus tuberosus. The sequence goes on along the minus strand of JARYGA010055505.1, from coordinate 41,771 downwards.
GTATGCTCATCTTTGTAGGGCTCATTTTTCCTAGGCCGGGTCGTTTGAACATTGATGCGGGGATGAGGTTGATGCTAGCCCCAAGATCGGCTAGTGCATTGCGAATGGGGGATTCCCCAATCGAGCAAGGAATCGTGAAGCTTCCAGGATCAATCTTCTTTTGTGGGAGTTTGTTGAGTAGTAAGGTGGAGCATTCTTCGCCTAAGTTAACTAATTGCAACAATTCAATTTTCCTTTTATGAGTGAGGAAGTCCCTCATAAATTTTGAATATTTAGGCATTTGGGTTAGGACTTCGATAAATGGAATATTAACATGCAATTGTTTTAGTAAATTTTCGAACTTTGCGAATTGCTCATCGGTCTTTTGACGAATTAACCGACCGGGGTATGGAACCGGAGGAGTCTTAGTGGGCCCTTGGATTGGTGGAGAAGCCTTCTCCGGTTGGGGTGTGGGTGGAGTTGTGGTGTGGCTGGATTGGCTTCTTTCAGCTGGCGGTAATGGAGCCTCCTCGGGACCCACGGTTCGGTTTCTCAATGTGATGAGATGTACTTGCGCTTTTGGGTTGGTTTCGGTATTACTTGGTAACGTGCCTTGTGGTCTCTCGGAGAAATTTTGAGCTATTTGATGTAATTGTTTTTCAATGTTTTGAATGCTAGCTTGTTGATTTCTGAAATTCGATTCCAATTGCTGAAATCGATCCGAGTTTTTCTTTTCGGCGTCGGAGATGAGGCAAGATACAGTATCTTCAAGCCTTTCTCGTCCACCTTGTTGTTGAGAAAAGTTTTGTGGTTGTTGAAAGTAAGTTCGTTGGTTTTGTTGGTTACTACTATTGCCGGGATCTCTCCAACCAAGGTTAGGGTGGTTACGCCATCCTTAGTTGTAGGTACCCATTGGAGGACCTGACGGCCTAGGTCTATTATCAATGTAGTTTACCGTTTCCGTTTGATCATCTACTTCTTTCATACAACTCCAATTTTCATGTGGCCCACCACACCCCTCACAAGCCATAACCGAGACCGTTTTTGCCATTTCTAAGTTTTTTATTTTTGAAGAAAGGGCCTCGATTTGGGCTTGTAAAGAAGTGCTTTCATCAACCTTATGGGCGGCGGGGGCAATAGATTTATTGCCTCGGGGAGTGTGCCACTGAAAATTGGTTTGAGCAATTTCCTCAATTTGATTATATATTTCATTTGGGCGACGATTACCTAGAAGTCCCCCGGAGCTAGAATCAAGTGTTTGTCTTGTGTGTGGCAACAACCCACTGTAGAAAGTGGATACTTGTTGCCATACCACAAGACCGTGATGAGGACACTTTCTCAGTAGCTCCTTGAACCTTTCCCAAGTTTCATATAAGGATTCCCCCATCATCTTATGAATATGTATTAATTTCAGTCATTAATTTAGCCGTTTTAGCAGGAGGGAAATACTTATATAGAAACTTTTGGGCTAGTTCATCCCAGGTGTTTACTGAACCAACTGGGAGGGTGTTAAGCCAAGCCTTAGCTCGGTCTTTTAGTGAAAATAGAAACATTCGAAGGCGGATGGCGTCATTTGATGCTCCATTGATCCGAAAGGTATCACATATTTCTAAGAAATTAGTAATATGTAGATGGGGATCGTAGTCCGCAAGCCCATGAAAGGTTGCGGAGTTTTGAAGCATTTGTATCAAATGCGGTTGAAGTTCGAAGTTGTTGGCTTCGACGTTCGATGCATTGATAGCGGCGCCGAGATTACCTACAGTGGGTCGTAGGTAATCCATGAGGGTACGTTGGTCCGCCATTGGAAGTAGGTCCCCCGAAACTTTCTCTTGGTTTTTAGCTTTAAGTCTTTTTCTGAGAAAGCGTTCGGGTTCTTCTAGAGGTTCTTTTATGTCTCTACTAGAACTGAAGCTCATACACTACGTAGAAAGTTCAGATGTGGTGCCTGGGTTCCAATTCCTGCAATAAAAATAGAAAAGAACGTTGGTCAGAAGGTTCACCACGGCCCCGTGCTCAGGTGAACACGGCCCGTGGTCGGAGATACAGTGATTGTTTTTCGGATCCCTGTTACTGGGGAGTTGGACACGGCCCCGTGTTGCACCGACACGGCCCCGTGCTCAGCTCTCTATAACTCGGAAAATAAAAACTGCCAGTAACAATGCTGGGCATGGCCCATGTCCGACCAGGCACGGCCCGTGCTGAGCTCTGTAGAAGCTGAAAAATTAAGAAAAATCCTAAAAAAACAGAAAAATTAGAAAAAAACGATTAGGCCGTTGATTCCTAACTTTCTTAAAATCCTTGTGTCCCCGGCAACGACGTCAAAAACTTGATGTTGTCTGGTGTGTATAGGTTTTTAATGTATATTTTAAGCCCTTTTTACAAGTTAGTCAAGTTTTAAATTTATAAAACACGATATTTACTAACACCAAACACACATATGGGCAAGTGCACCCATCGTGAGCGTAGTACAGTGTTGGCAAGATACCGAGGTCGTCCAAGGACACAAGAGCTTTTAGTACCGGTTTATCCTCAACGTCTAATCAAATCAAAAATTAGAAAAAGGTTTTAAACTAGAAAAATAAAAACTAACTAAAATGCTGAAAAATAAAATAAAAATAAAAACAGATAGACAAGATGAATCACTTGGCTCCGACTTGTGTATAGTGTAACCTTTGATTATTTCCGCACTTTTACACTTTTTAAGAGATTATCTTAGTTATTGTAGTAGGCCCCTCTTTTAAAGGTGACATTACCCTCAACCCAGTAGTTTGAGTCAGCAAGGATACAATCCTAAAGGGTCGGATTATTGAAAGATAATTAATTAAGTTATTAATGCATATTATGGTAGGCCCCTCTTTTGAAGGTGACGTTACCCTCGGCTAAGTAGTCTGAGTCAGCAGGGATACAGTCCTAAGTAGCCGGGTTAAAGTATTAATAGTAGCTTACATATGAGGGGATCAAATAGTTTGGACCCCCGCCATCCAATACCGGTGGGTATTGAAGGAGGTCCTACTAAATTTGACCCAGGTCCTTGCAGGATCTATACATTGAACAAGGCAAGACTCTTACCAAACCGTTCCCTTAACCCCCGACCAGGTAGCCAACATACCTCCATATAGACCGTGGAGATATGAATGGTGAAAATCTTTTATTTTATATAGACAGTAAAATAATGCCAAGACACCACAGACAAACGATAAGGAAGAATCACCTTCAACATAAGAAACTAGTTATTAAAGTCATTAATACATAACCAAGTAAAAAGTGCGAAAAGATTAAAAATAAAAGTATTACACTAGACACTTGTCTTCACCAAGTGATGTAAGAGACTTAGGCAAACATGGCCTTTGATTGTCAAGAGCTCTTACGATCAATCTTGGATCCTGAGAAAACTCACACACTCTATGATGGACAATGGATGATGGTGGTGGATGATGGTGTTATGGTGGTGGTGGGTGGTGGGTGAAGTGTGAGAGAGGTGGTGTGCCAAGGGATGGTTTGCAAATGAGCCAAGCACCCCTATTTATAGGCTGAACAGTAGCTCGGGCATGGCCCCATGTCCATTGGGCACGGCCCCGTGTCCATCCTCCTTCTCTTCCTTCATTAATTGCAGTTTGTCTGCATTAGTTGACCACGCCCTCGTGTCCGCTGGGCACGACCCCATGTGTAGAAGCATATCTGTACTATCAAGATTTTCTCAGATTCTGCGAATCTTAGAGTTGACCACGGCCCCGTGTCCGCTGAGCACGACCCCGTGGTGGGCGATAGAAGCTTCTACAACTTTGTCTTTTCTGCTGACACTTGGGCACGCCCCCGTGTTCACTGAGCACGGGGCGTGTTCAGCCTTCTGTCTTCTTGATTTTGCTTGGGAAGATGCTGTCGGGGGGTCGGGCATGCCACGTTTGTTCCTTTTCTTGTATTTATGTTAGATTTAGCTGCCTTTTTGCTTCTTTTGTTCATTTGAGCTCATTTAATCCTGAAAATACAAAAGGAAGACAAAAACACGCTTTTTCCAACATTAGTACTAAAAAAGGGTTAGTTTTATGCCATATTTGATGTAATTTATATGTTGCATTTTGCACACATCAGTGGCTCTGATGAAAACTCTAATATGAGTTGGATGGCATGGGAAAATGTCATCGCTCTGATTAAATATGGTGGTTTAGGTTTCGGATCACATCGAGATGCTAACTTGGCTATGTTGTCAAAGTGGTGGTGGAGATTCAAGGCGGACAAAGATGGGCTATGGAGAAGAGTCGTATGGGTGGTTCATCATAACGCTAGATCTTGGACGTCAATACCTGCCAAGGTTTCAATTATCTGTCCTTGGAAGCAAATTGTTAGTATTTAATACCACCTGAATCAATTAGGAATTAAGCTCCCCGAGTCGATTTGGTGTAAAGTGGGTGACGGTTTTATTGAAGCCTTCTGGATGGATCTATGCGTCGGAAACTACCCTCTTTACATTGCTTTCCCTCTTTTGTTCTCGCTGGAAAAGGATAAGTTGTGTAAAGTAACGGATTGGGTGACATGGGGGGTTAATGGGCTCAACATGACATGGGATTGGAGCAGGCCAGTGCTGAACGCAAACGAGGAGGCGGAGGTTCAAAACATCACATCTTTGCTGAGCGGTTTCAACCCTACAGGGGGGCCGGATGTCTGGGTGTGGAAGAACCATCCTTCTGAAGAGTTCTCGGTGGCGAGTATAAAAGTATAGCAGTGGTTTTCAATAGAGCCATTCTAGAATATATGTTTTAGTGGAATAATTGTATACCGAAAAAGGTCGGTATTGTCTCTTGGAAGGCGCTTTTGGAAAGGTTACCTACAAGATCAGCTTTGGCAGCGAGAAACATAAATATCGGGGATACAAGATGCGTTTTTTTGCAGCGAATATGAAGAGACTAGCGATTATATGTTTGTATGGTGTCATTTTACTCAATCGATTTCGCAGGTGATCGCGTAATGGTGCAAGATCCCCCCCCCATGGTGGCTTTTAGCCTTAAAGATGTTTTGGATACTCATGCTACTGTGGTGGGGTCGATAAAGAAGAAGAAGGTCATAAGTGCTATTATCCAGGTTGTGATTTGGAGTGTTTGGAGGATGCGAAACGAGGTAATTTTCAGTCAAGTGAATCCAAGCATATCAAAGGTTGTGGAAGAAACAAAATCGATGAGCTATCGTTGGATAAAGAATCGGATGAAGTCACCTCTTTGGTTGTGCAACGATTGGCGGAGTTTTAGCATGTAACTTAGGGTGGCTTCGGCCATTTCGGTGTAAATTCGATCAAGATTCCAAAACATTCGGTTCATGGATTTCTCTAAAATTTAAATTGGAATTGGAATGGATTCTTTTTAAAAATGTGTTTGGTTGTGTAGGTTCATAGAGAAGGATCTAGAACAACCTATCCTTGTTACTGAACACACCCGGTTGTGCGGAATCTAAACGGGTATGCAACCGAGATAAGAACACAAGATACAAGACAAAGATTCAAAGATTAAAGCTCAACTTGTATTTCACAGAAAGGTTTTTGATATAAGATAATACATGAATACTTTCAAAACTCTCTCTGTTGTCTGTTCTGTGTTCTATCCATTCTGTGTGTTCAGCAAGCTGCTTATATAGCCGAACCTTATCCACATTCCAACGAAGAATAGAACCTGACCCACGAACATACAACAGGCCCACGAAGACTAGGAGTCTACGTGGACACTACTGACGAACCCTCACACATTGACGAACCCTTCAATCGTCGTGAAGTGGAGTCTTCGTCAAAAGCAAGGAGTCTTCGTGAGGGTACATGAGTGTTTGTCACAAAGAGTCTTCGTGGGAAGGTATCAACGAACCTTGAGTCTTCATTGAGTGGAGTCTTCGTCCAAAGCATGGAGTGTTCGTCAGTTGCATGTGTACATGCATGGTCCTTTATCAACTTTAGTAAAATGCAAAAGGAGTTGTTCTTCGTGAAAGTTAATGTGCATGGAAGGATAAGACATTCACATGACATCATCATGGTGATGTCATGGTGATGTCATGGTGATGTGGCGGCTGATGATGGTTCGCGGTTCTTCGTGCTTCACGTGTCGATCTCTAGGGCATACGACGGAGGAATGTCGTGACGTCGGTCTCGAACCGAAGCGAGCAGCATCCACAAAGTGTATCAACAAACTCCCCGTTGGATGCTGGTCGTGAGGGTTCGTTCTTCACATAGTTGTCGGATCTTGAGATGTCGTCACTTGTCATTGTCAGGAGGTGTATCAGCAAACTCCTCCTTGAACATTGCTCGTGAGACATTGATCTTCACTACTTCAGATCCTTTTGGAGTTGATGAGTGGTCAGCGGCAACTCGATCATCTTGATCATTTTATTGCATCCATGTCGCTTCTTCATTCCGAAGCTTGTCACAGAACACGTTCTCTTCGCCTTTAGCTGGTTCGAATGTCGCATCTGCACATACAAGAAAGCTAAACGCGTAATGAGAACAATTGCTTGGAATATAATCAAACGACACACATATGACCAACTCTCAATCAAACACCGACCGACAACAGTTTGAAAGTTGTAAACATTTGATTAATTTTAGATTTTAACTTTCAACACTTGCTAAATTTCGACCGTTTATGAAGATGCAGTTGTTTTAGGTTTCAATCAGGTTTCAGGTGGAAAAGACTCGAGATCCAACATCGGGCAATCGAAAATAAAACAGAACTAAAATCTTTTTGGCTTTTATAAAGTCTATATTAAAACACACCTAAAATCTTTTTGGTATTTTTGAATATTTCAAATTTAAAGACGGAAAGCAGTAAATAAATATATACAAAGATGTGGAAACTGAAAGCATTAAATAAATATTTACAGACATTCTTTTTGCGAGTTTCGAGGGTAAGAGAATCATATCAGTGTACGGTCAAGTCAAAACGCTCTTGTTCAATTAGTTAACATTTAGATAAGCATCCTATAACGATTATCGGCATTGTTGTCCACTTAAGCTCAACTCATTAGATGTACTCGCGGTTAGGGAATATGATTAAGGTATGATTTATACTTACCGACCGGTGTCCATCCACACACGACACATTCCCCTATCAAGGTATGCACGAGATTTCATCTTACTGGTGAGTATACCATTTATCATATGTTTTCAACGTATATGATGTGAGATACTCACTTATTTTTGGATGAATACAAGCCCTATGTGATTAAATCACTTATTGATAAGGAACTTGATATTCGATGCATGCAGGGCACAAGAGCAAGTCTGTGAACAGGTTAGTACCATCGTACCGACAAAGAGACGAACTTGACTCCCGGATAAACTGTGATATTATATCACTTATTGATTGGGACATGTGATTGTTTATCACTTATTGAGGTCGTATGCATCATGTATTATATACATGTTTGAATGATATTTACACGTATGTATGGTATCATTGAAGTTCTAGACTTGCGTCCCCGTTGTTTTCGGTAAAAGAAACAACCATGATACCCAGATGATACACATCATAAAGACCACATATCTCAGAACCTCGGCAATCTATCAAACGAAATTTCGGTACCAAGACCATATGCCAATGAGCGGTTCCCACACGGTCTTCAGTTGATTTAGGTTTATATCACCCTGCACACTTTAAAATGATTGTGAGCCTACCAGTACATCTTATATAGAGCTGCTTATCGTTTTTCATTTTAGGTTTAAAAGAGGTTTCGACATACCACTGATGTACTATCATTTTCTCTTTTTCTCGTCAGGAAACTCATTTTTGTTTTTCTATTGTTTTTGTTTTTTTGAAATTTTTCGATGTTTTAGTATTTTTCGTTTTTACTCCCTCTAAAATGAAAAAAGTACGAGAAATTAAGAAAACACAAATAAATATTTACAAAAATGATTTTCCGATGTTGGATTAACTCATGTTTTACCTTGATGCTGTTTACCAAAACTAATTTTAATCAGAAATGATTTATCGGTAATCGGTGTGGACCAAAACAACATTGACGAGTTTCACATTGAAACAATCACGTGTGAGGTGATATTCGAGATCAATGTGTCTGGCCAAAGAGTGTTGTACGAGATGTTAGTAATCTGTAAAGCAGCTTAAATATCGAGAAAGATAGGAGAGATAAGAAACTCAAAACCATAATCCGGCAACTACTTCATGCATCAGCAGGAATCTGAGTGCTCTCCTAAACTGAATTTCCACGCGGTGTGGACTTCAAGGTCGATTTTGCAGCTACTTCAATTAACCGAGAAATCTCTTCACAGCAACAAGATCAGAAACCTCTAGGTCCGGCTGGTAAGAGGCAAGCGAGCGTGTGGGTAAATCTTATACACATCATCATGGTCGGTCCATACATGATGTCTTCCACATGCTTTTGCACCAGCAAAGGTCTTCGTCTTTCTCCTTTAGAAGAAGTGTGCGGTTGTTCAATCCATGCCAAGGTATCCGCACACCCGGTTGGTTTGTTCAACAAACACATTTTCTTTGATCACACCGAAGAGAAATGTACATGTCACACCCCCAAAATCCACATGCGGAGTATCACCGCTTGGTGGCGTGACATGACCAGGATCGAGCCACCAATCATATTGAACATCGTAATTAAGTAAATAAGACCAACCACAATACGATTGGTGACCAAAGCTAGTTAACCATGTTTAGTTTAAACAGCGGAAGCATAAAAGTAAATCCAAAAGCATAAGTCCATAGTTTATAAGTTAAAGTTCAAAACGCAAGATTAATAAGTTCATAAGGATTTAAATAATAAGCACGGAACATAACAGTCCGTATCCCACAATGACCACCTCCTCGTGCAAGCTCCATAAGCATATAGCGACCTGTAAGGCATGTAACAACGAGTCAACAACAAAGTTGAGTGAGTTCACGTTTGGTTGTTTAGTTTTAAGTTGTTTCTAAAAAACGTGGTTTGACTTTCGTTGGCTTAATTGCTTTGGGGGTTACCCCGTAGTTGAAAGTATGTTTAACCATTTTCTTTTTCATTACCCAAACCATAACCATAATCAGTGGGGGCTTTCCCCGTGTGAACTACTAGACGGTATGATATCGACTACTACGCAAATAAGTTGTGCCCTATATCAGCGTCTATCATCACTGATAGTCTGCCATAGTCCATTAGTACACGCCCGTCCGACCGGCACGGTGTGAGGTTTGTTAAACCTAATAGCGCTATTAACTAATGACCCGCTCGCCATTGGCCTCAGCGATTAAGTCGATATAATGAAGAGGGACTTATTGATAGAGTTTTGTCTAGCTAGTTTTTAAGGTTGTTGTCCTACACCAGGAGGACGAACGTACGTATTCTGCACCAGGAGAATTCGTTGGATTAATAATGGCATCCTATCTATGGAGGATGGCCGTACATATCTTCCCAAGGGGATATGTAGATTTAGTTTTAAATTCTTTAACCCATTCCCAAACCACCGGGAATCCCATGCCTTGTAGAAAGTGTGAACTCACCTCGGTTTGCTCGGTTAGATTCTCAGATATAGCTAACAGTAAAGGTCGGTCAATCACGTCCTAATATGATTACCAGTTAGTCATTTAGTGATTTTTAAATAGAGCACAAAGTTCCTACATGTATCTATCACATAACATGCATCACTTTAACGGTTCATGCCCATATAAACTTCCCATCCATTCCCCACACATAAACAAACATACGATAATGCACCTAACACTTTTATTGACACATAATCATGTTAGATCATTCACAGATAGCATATTCGACATTTAGACACGCAAATTACAACTTATGTCATTTCAGCATAAATATTCAAAACCGGGCTATATTCGGACATTGTAAATAAATAGTTAACTTATTCCAAAAATTCTCAAATTTATACAGACGGTCTTAAACGATCCAAATATTATTTTGTAAAAATATCGGGGTCCAGTTCATTACCAATATTTTATAAAAATTCATTTTCCGGACTGAACTCAGATTTATCTTTTTCTGACCACAGTCCACGGAATAATTTATTTAAAATTCATCGAGAGTCCGATTTATGAAATTCCAGTGGGAGGATTACAAATACATCAGTGGTCATTTACAGTACAAGTTTCATGATCTAACTCTACACAAGATTCAAGTTATGACTGAAAACAGAACGCATATTTTCAGCAGAAAAATTGCAGCTCTAGCTGCTTTTACGAAATGACACTTTAAAAATAGTAAACGGAGTCCAAAAATTATGATTCCGGTGCCATTAGAACTGTATTTCATAATACATAAATCTAGACTTCAGAAAATACATTTTTCGTTAAGTTATCGTCCTGTTACAGCCAACTTCAGTTGGCTGTAATCACCAAACAGCCTATTGTTTCAGCTTTTAACTTTCTAACTTGTGTTCGATTGATTCCGTTAACATGTTTAGTGATTACAACAGCATCAAACATCAATATTACAAGTAGATCAGCAAGTATTCAGCAACATAATCAAGACAACTTGATATTATCATCACTTCATTATATTTCAACAATATTTCATTACAAAGTTAGTTCATATGCAAGACTTTGTTCATGGTTCTTTAGTGTTCATGGACTTTCATCATCAAACAACTATTAACCACTCTAATAACATGAAAGATGAACGGATCTAAGTTCTTACCACTAGTTCAAGACTAGGGAAGTTTGAATGACGAAATGTGGTGGTTAATAGCGAATGGAGAAGGTCCTTCCACTTCCGAGAGCACCGAGCTTCGTTGTATGACCCCTTGCTTCTATGTATGTATGTAAAATGGCTAAGCAAGAACTTGATGGTGGATGTATGGTGGTGTGGGTGTTCGGCCGAAGGTGAGCAAGAGGGAAAGAGAGAGCAAAGTTTTGTGAAGTGTTTATGTGAATGTAAGTGTGATCTTAAGGTTACATTTATAACCCAAGTTTATGCTTTGTCCACTAAACAATATGTCTACTAGATATTAGGCAAGGGTGATTATAATAATCAACAAATTGAGGTGTGTGTCCCCACCTTTCAACCGATCGGACTAAGGGGGGGGGGGGGTTATGGTTTGTTTTCAAATGTATAGTTAGTGATTAGTTAGTTTAGTTAGGTAATTAATTTGGTTATTAGTGTGTTATGTAATATAACGGGTGTTAGGGTGTTCGGGGACCCTAACTAGCTCAGAAAAGTGTAAACAATGTCATTGACAATATTTTTTATGTTCGGGGTAAAGTCCGGTTGTTCGGTTTGACAATGTTCCGTTAAAGTGCTTAATTAATCCGAAAAGTGTCTTTTATATATATTTTTGTAACACTTCCGATTTCTAACACTTAGGAAAACACACAGGACTGTTTAATGACCTTTCTGTACACTACTAGTATGTTAACAAGCACATGTAGGCATTACACAGAAATCAGAGACCAGTTAAATGATTCAGCACAATCATCAAACACTTTAATTATCATTAATAATTTGTACGGATACATGGAATTATGAGGGTTGTCACAATCTCCCCCTGTTAAGAGAATTTCGTCCCGAAATTTAGCGCGTGGTTACTGAGGAAGCTAGTTAAGTTGCGTTGTTTTCCTGATTTTCCTGGGGTGTCATAGTACACTGCACGTTCATCTTGTGGACTTTGAACTTCTCATGGAAGAAAAGGTCATGAATCTTTGAAAAGCTTCAGACGTGCTGCAGGCGCGTACCTTTTGTTGGAATCTTTCCTGAGGACCCGATCAAAACCTTCAACAATCAAATTTTGGCACATTTGTCATCTTGTTGAATTGTTCAACTTCATTCAACCACATTCTTTCATCATCATTCCTTCATCGGACATTTTTGTCTTCTTTTCTTTTTCCCTCGCTTCATCAAAGCCAACAATATTCTCCTAGATGTAACAATGTTTCGGAGCCTTATGTCGCCGATCTTGTGCATGGACGCTCCACTATCAACAATCCTAAGACTATCAATAGTTCCTCCTGGAACATCCTGCACACTCATTCAGAGATTAGTTGGAGAGGGGGACCTAAGCCTTCACAGACTTGGGTCGTCCGTCATCATCGAGAATTGTGACATCCATTTCCCGATGATTAGGAATTGATGTAGCTCCCCCTAAAACAGTTACCAGTTTTGGTTTCCAAATCTGTTTTTGTTTTTCATTTTTAACTTCTAACTTAACAGACTGTGTTTGGATAACCTCTGGTTTGAAAACCTTTTCAATTTATTTTCTTTGTTTCTTTTTCTGTTTCATTTCCCGTTGTTTAACAAGACGAGGGTCATGTTTTGGTAAAACAGATCTTTTATGTTAACTGTTACCACGAGGGGGGGGGGCATCAACTTTCGCCTTTCCTTTTGTGAGATATGGACAGTTTCTGACAATGTGCCCATACTTACCACATTCAAAACATGATCTCCGCTCAACAAACCTCGGAGTATCATAACTGTAACAACTTGATGATGAACTTCGTGATCTTGAGGTACTTGGTCCTACATCACAACAGTTTGTGTGTTGTATGTAGTTGTTTTGACTGTTTCTTTTCAAAACTTTCTTTTGCATAACAATTGGATTTGTTTTCAAAAGATTCAATTTTATCCGTCCCTTGGGATTTCACGAAGTTCACCTTCTATACCTTCTTCTTGTTTTGGCTTTGTCTGCCTTTTCCCTTTCCTTGGTGAGCATGACTTTGCTTTCGTTGATTGTTTTGTGGTTGCAATTTTTTATTCCCATATTTCTTTCTAACTTCGGATTTTGGGATAGGAGCACACTGAGTTACTACAACTCCTGGGCTCGACTTTCCCAAAAACTTACTAGTAGAATCTTCAAAAACTTTATCAGTCAAGGATTGATTAACATTCTTGATTGGGAAATCTTTGTCTGAATATATTTTATCAGATCTAATCAACGTGTAAAGCAAATTCACGCTTTCACAACTCTCAGACTCTTGCGCAGGCGTGGACTCAACCAGAACAGTCTTAGCAGGTTTTGCAGGAAGATCACATAGAATATGATTCTCAAGAGGTACGTCCTCTGCATCAGACTGTGCTGAGTTAGTATCCTTGGATTCATCATCTGAAGAATCAGCATCCTCAACAATGACTGGAGAATCCTGATTTTGTTCAACAGTTGATACTTTCATATCTGCTGATTCATCCAAATCTGAGGGTACTTCCTTTTTATAACCGAGCCCAGCTGCAAATTCCTCAACGTCTAAAGGAACTGATGGCTCAAAGTGAGGTTTATTCTCCTCATCAGGCATAGCGGTATAATTGTGTCTAATAGGTGGATGACACTTCTTATATCCAATGCACGTGACATCTTCTTTCTTTTTCTGTGTGTTAATGATGTGATCCAGCACATACCTCGAGTTTGAATAACTATCCAACTTAAGCTGGATCGCCTCACTTTCACACTTAACACATGCCAATTCTTTTTGTGTTTCCTCGAGCCTATTGATGTAATTGTTTATCGCAGTCTGTTTTCTTGAAACCATTTTTGTTAGCTCGGACTTATCTTCCTTCAATGTGTCAATTATCTTTTTAAATTCATTTTCATGATTTTTGTGAAACATATTGGCCTCTGTGCATTTTAAAAGATCCACGATCAAACTTTGATGGTGGATAAATGTCACGTCGTACTTGCTTTGCAAATCGTCATATTTGCTTTGTAAATCCGACAATTTAGCATTTAACTCAACACAAGTATCACACCTATTAGAACTTGGTTTATCGACACATACCTGACTGGATTCACTCTCAGATAGTGACTCATTTGCCTCAGAATCAACAACCTCCCTCGATGATTCATATTCTGATCCATCCTCGCTTGAACTTGAGCCTGTACCATCTTCAACTGAACTTGTAACATCTTCAACTGAGCTACCGCCATGTTCAGAATTGTCATCATTTCCCGAGAACTCACCATCGCTGACATTCTTGACAATTTCAGCATAAAACGTCGTTCTTGTTTGACCACTATTCTCTAACTGAACTGTCGGATATCAATCGACAGTAGATTTATCCCGTAGATTGACTTTTGATGGTGGAGGGTTATTTGGCGGTGTAGGAGACTGAAGCCAAGATGGCACTGAACCCTTTCCCGTATACATATTATCCCCAACTGGTTATGGTGTTCATACATATCGGTGCTTGAGACAAAAACCTTTTGTAGCTGAGCATGTTGAGCAGGTCTTGTAGCTGAGGCACCTGGTTGTGGTTCACCATACATTTCCATTGCTTGATTTGAAGATTTAGATCCTAAAGTGCTTGACCCCCAAAGGTGTGTACTAATTTTTGACAAGTTTAAAGAGAATTAAAAACCTTTTGTGAAACACAAGTGAAACACCCACTCAAAATAAATATTCATGAAACTTGTTGTTTAAAAACCTTCTGTGTAAGATAAAAAGATTCTACAAAAGATTAATGGCCACTAAAATGATTATATGGTCACTAAAAAAACCACCACTAATTTCCATGAAACACTAGTGAAAGTTCACTAAAAATGAAAAGATGTTGTCCATGAATAAAATATGCCACAAAAAAAATATCAAGTCCCACGAAAAATATACCAAAGTTTTTATGACCAGCGAAGAATGCAGGCGCACTTATAAAAACATCTCGTGAAATATTAAAAGCAGGCCCACGAATAAATAAATGTTGGTCCTAAGGTGATGTCCACGAAAAATGAAATAGTCCAGTGGTCCACGAAGAGTATTATCCCACGAACAGTTATTGGTCCATGAAGAGTTGATTCCACGAAGATTATGGACCTGATGAAGATGGGTCCACGAACGATTTACCTACGAACAATCTAGTTCACAAAGAATGGGACCTTACGAAGACTTGAGGTTCACCACGAACACTTAAGCTTCACCACGAAGATTATGAGGCCCACGAACAATTGATTGTTCGTTGAGATTGGAACTTGTGAAAGGTTGGTAAAAGTTGCTAAGATTTGAAAATCCCTTTTCTGTTTTGTGAGGATAAGATATGGCCAAGTTAGTGAAAAGCAAACATCAGCTTTTCAAGGCTTTTGAAAAAGTTACCTATTAAACACAGAAGATCCGGTGAAAATTCCGGTCAAAACTACACACCGGAAAGATTTCCGAACACGGTTTTGTCAAAATTTTTAAGAAAAACCAAATTTCTTCATGAGTATTGTTGAGTGTGAATCCACTATAGCAAGTGGACATCAGGAAATCCTTTCTGATCAAAACAAGATAAGAAGATAAAGGGCTTAGATGATCCAATCTTCTCTGAAACCCATTATTCACGGATCATGTTTTGGGACATTCTTCTCTTTCCTCAATCTTATATATATGAGATTGTTATGTATCTGTAAAATTGTACCAAGCTTAACTAATACAAATACTCATAGTTACCGAGAGTGGATGTAGGTCAAAACCAACCGAACCACTTTAAATCTTTGTGTTCTTCATCAGAGAAGTGTGTGTGTGTGAGTTCTCTGTTCGTGTGTATATCCTGATCCTAACATCTGGTATCAGAGCTCAGGCTCTTGTTGTTAAACCGAACAGAAACAGAGGTGTAGAGGAAGGAGATACCTGACAGTGCAGAAATCTGAACTAGGGTTCTGATTTGCATCGGTTTCAGCCGCCACTTCACAGCAGCCGTCTTCTGTTCAGAACCAGCAGTCGTCGCTGCCGCCAGAACCGCCATCGTCGTCGCCAGAACCGCCGGCAGTTCCGCCGCCCCACCTGCTCGATTCACCGCAGCCGTCACCGCTGTCTAGGGTTCCGATTGAACCCAGTTTGGCTCTTGTGTGACACACGAACAGGAGAGAAGAAACTGACCAGTGAGATCGACCTAGGGTTCCGATTGAACCCAGTCTCTTGTTCATCACATGAAGAAGAACAAAAGAGAGAGCAGACTCCTTTTTTTTGTTCTGGTGGAATTGGGAAAGAAGAAAAAAGTGAACGTGTTTTATTTCTGGTGGAAAATTGAGTTTCTCAATTTTAACAGAATGGCCCCTCAACTTTGACAAATATCCATCACAGCCCACTGCTACTTGTTCATTGCCAATTAAAGCTTGAAACAGATAAGTTATTTGTTTCTGATTATCGCTTTCGCTTGTATAAATTACCACTTAGCAGTACAAACCCGTTTGGTTAGTAGTAATTTGGTAATTTTTTTAATGGCAGAAGATAGTAAAATCAAGATTGATAAGTTCGATGGAAGTGATTATGGATTTTGGAAAATGTAAATTGAAGATTTATTGTATCAGAAAAGTTTGCATTTGCCTATGTCGGGTGAACAACCAGTGACATGTATAGTGACATGTATGATGAAGAATGGAAGTTGTTGGATATACAAGCTTTGGGTGTGGTTAGGCTTTCTTTGGCAAAGAGTGTTGCTTACAACATTGTCAATGAAACAACCACATATGGTGTATTGAAAGCTTTGTCCAACATGTATGAAAAACCATCCGCTTCAACAAAGTATTCCTCATCCGACAATTGGTTAACACCAAGATGAAGGAAGGCATGTCAGTTACCGCTCACATAAATGAGTTTAACTCGATTATCTCTCATTTAGCCTCAGTTGAAATAAAATTTGAAGATGAAGTTCAAGCACTACTCCTTTTATCATCATTGCCCGACAGTTGGTCAGGCACAGTCACAGCTGTTAGTAGTGCATCCGGCACTACCAAACTCACTTTCGAGAGCATTCGTGACTTGATAGTAAATGGTGAGACTTCTAATTCTAGTTCTTTATTGCATACAGAAAGTAGAGGAAGAAGAAACGAAAGAGGACATAGTCGAGGCAGGTCCAAGTCCAGAAGAAGGGGACAGTCAAAGAACAGAAAAGACGTTGAATGTTGGAATTGCAAAGAAAAAGGTCACTATAGAAGCCAATGTACAAAACCCGCTTCAAAGAAAGAAGTAAATAGTGTATCCTCGGAAAAATTAGGTGATGTTCTTATCTGTTCTGTTGAAGATTCAGTTGAATCTTGGATTATGGATTCAGGTGCTTCTTTCCATGCTATCTCATGCCCAGATATGGTCAAGAATCTAAGAACAGGTAACTTTGGTAAAGTTCGTTTAGCAGATGATCAAATGCTTGATATCACAGGTATTGGAGATGTAGACTTGAAGACCTCATTAGGAACTATATGGATATTGAAAAATGTCAAGGTTATTTCTAATTTGAGGAGAAAGTTTATTTCAGTTGGTAAACTGGATGATGAAGGGTTTAATGTTCAGTTTAGGGGTGGATAATGGAAAGTGATCAAAGGCAATTTAGTTATTGCCAAAGGAAAGAAGCAAGGTACTCTATACATGGCAGAAGTTTCTGCTCAAGGTGTTCATGCGATGACCACCGGTCCGAGTCCTTAAATTTTATGGCACAACCGACTCAGACACATGAGCGAGAAGGGATTAAAGATGTTGGCTCAAAAAGGTAAGTTTCCAGACTTGAAGAAAGTGGAAACTGAATTATGTGAACCTTGTGTTCTTGGAAAACAAAAGAAGGTTACTTTTGTGAAGACAGGGAGAACACCGAAAACTCAGAAGCTGGAGCTTGTTCACTCGGATGTATATGGACCAACCTCAGTTTTATCTCTAGGAGGCTCAAGATATTATGTTACTCTCATCGATGATTCAACATGCAAGGTATGTGTATATTTTCTTAAGCATAAATCTGCCGTACTTGATGCTTTTAAGATATGGAATCTGCTATTGAAAATGAAACTAACTTGAAGGTAAAGTGCTTAAAGTCTGATAATGGTGGTGAATACATAAGCAAGCAGTTCACTGATTATTGCGCCAAGGAAGGGATAAAGATGATCAGGACAGTTCCCGGAACTCCTCAGCAGAATGGTGTAGCTGAGAGAATGAATAGAACTCTAAATGAGAGGGCTAGAAGCATGAGGCTAAATGCCGGGATGCCCAAGACATTTTGGGCCGATGCAGTTAGCACTACAGTCTACTTGAGCAACCGTTCACCAACCGGTCCCTTAGATTTCAAGTTGCCTGAAGAAATGTGGCAAGGAAGGGAGGCAAGTCTCGAACACTTACTAGTCTTTGGTTGTAGTGCTTACGATTTGTTAGAAGCTGCTGACAGGGATAAGTTAGACTCAAAATCCAAGAAGGGCACATTCATTGGTTATGGATCAGAACAAACGGGTTACAGGCTTTGGGATAATGAAGGCAAAAAAGTAATCAGAAGCAAGAATGTCGTCTTCAATGAAAACGAATTGTATAAAGACAGAAACACCAAAAGGACCAGAAGTTCAGAAAGACTATGTTGAATTTGAAAGTGGTGAAACAAGAAAGGAAGCTTCAGTCGACATTCCAGAAAATGGGAATGAATCAATCGACAGTGGGAGCTCAGGGGATGATTCTAGTAATGATTCTGCAAAAGAAGAAGAAGAAGAGGTCGCTCCTCAAATTCCAGAATCCCCAGAAACTCCTCAGTTTCAACCAAGAAGATCCTCCAGAGTCGTTAGACCACTAGACAAATATTCACCATCCGTCAATTACATACTTTTGACAGAAAATGGCGAACCCAGTGTTACTCAAAAGCCATGGGGTTGAAAGATTCATTGCAATGGGAGTTAGCAATGAAAGATAAGAAGAAGTCGCTTGAGAAGAACAAGACCTGGCACTTAACAAAGCTTCCAGCTGGGAAGAAGGCTCTTCAGTACAAGTGGGTTTTCAGGGTCAAAGATGAACATGATGGTACCAAACGGTACAAAGCAAGATTAGTGGTTAAGGGATTTCAGCAGAAAGAGTGAATTGATTTCAATGAAATATTTTCTCCAGTGGTGAAGATGACTACTATTAGACTTGTTCTCAGTATTGTAGCAGCAGAAGGTTTGCATCTAGAGCAGCTAGATGTCAAGACAGCTTCTCTACATGGTGACCTAGAAGAAGATATCTACATGACACAACCATAAGGTTTTCAGGTTAAAGGTAAAGAGAGCAAGTTAGTGAAGGCACTCTGAAGTTGAAGAAGATCAAAGGAAGTGAAAATCCATCTGATATGTTGACTAAGGTCGTCACCTTAGAGAAGTTGAAGCTTTGCATAGCTTCAACTGGCCTTCAGGATAATTGAAGAGAAGGCCGGGTAACTAGGAATGTGAAGTGTAGGATCGTTTGCACTACCAAACGAGTCGTTCAGAAGACTTCTCGGACTAAATCAGAGGCGGAATTCAGTGATTTAGTCTTCGTTCAGCTTGTATTGCACTTGGAATCACTTTACTAGTCTCTTGTATTGATTTGACAAACATATACAGGCTAGAGACACTCCAGCAGAGCTTCGCTACCGGATCTCAAAAGTTACAAATGAATTAAACAAGTCCACTATATATAGGCTCACCATTTCGCATGGAATGGACAAGTCCATTTCGTGCGAAATGACATGTGTCATTTCGTGCGAAATGGCCTAGCCATTTCGTGCGAGATGGCCTTAACCTACTTGATTCTCATTTTTCTCGTTCTACGCGACTTGATCTATCATTCTAGTTACAAGACTCGATACAAGATGAAGTCAACAGACATATGCACCAACAGACTCCCCCTTGGATGTTGACGAGTCTTCAGTACGAGTCTTCAGTACGTCAAAACTTCAGTCTTGAACAGTCTTCATGCTTTTTTCAAAGTATTTGACGCTGAAGCATCCTTCAACCTCTCTCTTTTTCTTCAATCACCATTATCAGCTATTCTCCAGAATCTAAGTCTGGTTCTTTCACTCTTCAAACTCCCCTTTGCTAACAGACTCCCCCTTAAGTTGTTCCGGGATCGCAGTCTGGAATTTGTAACTTAGGATCGAAAACCTGGCATTAATCCTCAGGAATCGAAACCTAGCTTTTTCAACATTTCCTGCACATTCTCTACCCAAAACATAAGTTTTTATTTATATCACTTTGAAAAACTTACTGATTGAGAGCATTCATTTACCAAACATTAATAGTTACATCAAGTTCAAATTAATGACCTTGATTAACTAATCATACAATCATTCTCAAAAACATTTCTCATTTAAACAAACTCCCCAACCCAATGTGGTTCATCATGTTTAGCACTCGGAATTTTGAAAATCAACTCTTCAACATCAGTTGTCGAAAATAAGATGAAGTAAAATCTTTTTGATTTTTCAAAATTTTATGCTAAAACACACATAAAATCTTTTTGGATTTTTGTTTAATGAAAAGCAGTAAAGAAATATTTACAGACAATATTTTTGTGAGCTTGTGTAAGAGGATCATATCAGTTTATGACAAATCACTAGCACCATTCAGCTTTAACACTTAAAGTTCTAAACGATTCACATAGATTGACGATATTGTTGTCCTCTTAAACTCAATCTAAAAACTTTCGAAATGCTTACCGATACGTTAAGATATATTAATTTTGCACTAAATTCTTATGGACCCCACGATCTCAGCATATCCCCTCATCATGCAATACACTGACTCAAGTAATGCCTTTAAACTTTCATCAACTGTGATATGTGCGAAAACAACGCAGAATGTTTAAAAATTAACAATCAAGTCGATCTTTCGATACGCAGAGAAAGTCCAATGTTTAAACAAAATAAGAAATAAAAACAAGTTGAATATGTTTAGATCTTAACCACCAGATCGATATTCACATATACGCAGAGGTGATCCAAGATTTAAACGAAACACCAAGATAAATAAAGCAGAACGTTCAGGCACTAACATCCAGTTCGATACTCACGTATACGCAGAGGATGTCCAATGCTTAAACAAAATAAAGAAATCAAACAAGTTTAAATTTTTGCAAAATGAAATGCACAATCACAGTGACTATTTCAGCAAGTTGTGAAAGTTAACAAACTGACCGGTTTTTATGCTCTTTTAGCATTCAGCAATTACTGAGTAGGTACACTGTCACAAAGGATAAAACTAAGTACTATGCTTTCAACCGCGTTTCCCACTAGAACTAGTTTTTTTTTTAGTTTGTATCGTTATCGCAAATCTACTAGTCTAGCTGAGCCTATCGTCACATCTTTAGTGAGACCGTTTATCACATTTTAACTTTCCATTTCTTTAGCGTACTGTGACAGTCTAACTGATGTACTATCATTTCCTCTTTTTCACAACAAAACTCATTTTTTATTTTTCGATGTTTTTGACCTTTTAAATTTTATCATGTTTTTGTATTTTTTTCAAATTTTCAAAATTTCTAAATTTTCTCACTCCCCCTAAAATCAAAATATGTTCCAATTTTGATTTTCTGTGAAAATTTGAAAATGAACGCAATAAACTGTACAAAGTAAAATGAAAAACTGATGTGAATTGCTTCAATTCGCCATTCACTTGGCATAAACAATCAGAACTCCCCCTGACAACAAACTATTTTCCCATTGTGATTTCAAAACACTTAAGTTTGTTTTAATCAAAATGGTTTTTCCGGAAAATTAGTTTTGTTAAGGTTTCATCACATTGTCTTTCAACCACTTGTAAAAATTTGACACTAAAACATTTTTCCAAGAATGATGCCGATTCATGCTCCACGATTACCAACTTGGGAGCTCCGGCAAGTCAGGTTTTCAGATAAAGAGTGGTGACACCCAAGCCTGACAGCTTTGGGTGTAACCGAGTTATTTTCACTCGGTGTGTAAGTTTTCCTCTTGGATTCATAGAATTCCTTTACCCCTTTTGCCTTACCATCGACCATCTTACCAAAGATATGTTTTACTTTCCCATTGAAAGCCTTTTCGACATCAAATTCTTTCTTTTCAGAATAGAATTGACTCGAAATTTCTACCTTTCCAACCTTCTCTTTAAAATTTTCAAACCGCAATGGTGGAAAGTTTGCGTCATCCATTGGCGGAACTGAATTTTCTCCTTTTAGCTCAACTTGTGGCTCCTCTGACTTTGACGAATCAGATTCATCGCTAAAACATGGCTCCTTTGCTTCCGAAGAAACAAATTCATCACCAGAAAGTGGCTCCTTTGTTTCCAAAGAAACAAATTCATCAACATTTGTCATAAAAGATTTTTCACAATTTCTTTTATATTCAAAAACCTTGATAAAATTTTTATCTGAAAATTTAACTTTCTTTGATTTTTGAACTGTTTGATTAACCACTTTTTCTTTTTTTATTACCTCTTTTGTCCTCAGATTTGTATCTGATGAATTCATTTTGCTTGACTGACCATTTTTTGTTGAGCAAATCGATTCATCAGAACTATTATCTGAATCACCAGTTATACCCGAGGACAAAATCTTTTCAAGATATTCTCTTGCTTTATTTTCTTTTCTTTCTCAGTCTATCTTTCTGCCCTTGTGATAATTTCACTTTCTGTTCTTTGGGATTTTCTTCAATTTTGACTGATTTCTTCACCATTTTATGAGATTCAGCCCTCGATCTTCTCTTTGATCTCATTGGGCAATCTCTGGCAATATGACCTCTGATTTGACATTCATAACATCTTCTTGTCTCAAATTTTTGATTCTGGCAATTAACAGCAATGTGTCCTTCAAAACCACATTTGTAACACACCCTGTTATCATACCAATCTCCACTTTCAAACCAAACACTCAAATCATAACACTGATTTGATTTGTAGTACTGATTATTTCTCTGTTTTCTATCATTGTAATGATTTGGCTTTGAAGAATCCATTTTTTACAGATCAAAGTTTTTTACCGAGAGATACTGATGCACAGTTGAAGCACAGGTGAAGATTATTCCGTGGCTTCAAGTGGGAGATTGTTGAGTGTGAATCCACTAGAGCAAGTGGACATCAGGAAATCCTTTCTGATCAAAACAAGATAAGAAGATAAAGGGCTAAGATGATCCAATCTTCTCTGAAACCCATTATTCACGGATCATGTTTTGGGACATTCTTCTCTTTCCTCAATCATATATATATATATGAGAGTGTTATGTATCTGTAAAATTGTACCAAGCTTAACTAATACAAATACTCCTAGTTACCGAGAGTGGATGTAGGTCAGAACCGACCGATCCACTATAAATCTTTGTGTTCTTTATGCGAGAAGTGTGTGTGTGAGAGTTCTACGTTCGTGTGTATATCCTGATCCTAACAAGTATGAATGAGGTTTTAAAGAAAAATTTTAACAGACAAAAGGTTTTTCAGAAAACTAAACCATTTTCTTTTAAAACAAACAAATTTTCCGCAAAAACCTTCAAGTAAAATGTTTGAAATCTTCGACACACGGCTCGGTTTCAAAAAGGAAGAGAGCCAAGGCTCTGATACCACTTGTAGGTCCCTAGAGGAGGATCTAGAACAACCTATCTTTGTTACCGAACACACCCGGTTGTGCGGAATCCAAACGGGTATGCAACCGAGACAAGAACACAAGATACAAGACAAAGATTCAAAGATTAAAGCTCAACTTGTATTTCACAGAAAGGTTTTTGATACAAGATAATACATGAATACTCTCAAAACTCTCTCTGTTGTCCAATCTGTGTGTTTAGCAAACTGCTTATATAGCCGAACCTTATGCACATTCCAACGAAGAATGGAACCTGGCCCATGAACATACAACAGAACAGGCCCACGAAGACTAGGAGTCTGGACACCACTGATGAACTCTCACACATTGACGAACCCTTCAATCTTCGTGAAGTGGAGTCTTCGTTAGGGTACATGAGTGTTCGTCAAAAAGAGTCTTCGTGGGAAGGTATCAACGAACCTTGAGTCTTCGTTGAGTGGAGTCTTCGTCCAAAGCATGGAGTGTTCATCAGTTGCATGTGTACATGCGCGGTCCTTTATCAACTTTAGTTAAATGCACATGGAGTTGTTCTTAGTCAAAGTTAATGTGCATGGAAGGATAAGACATTCACATGACATCATCATGGTGATGTCATGGTGATGTGGCGGCTGATGATGGTTCGTGGCTCTTCGTGCTTCACGTGTCGATCTCTGGGGCGTATGACGGAGGAATGTCGTGACGTCGGTCTCGAACTGAACCGAACCGAGCCGCATCCACAAAGTGTATCAACAGGTTGGCTAACCTAAGAGCTTCTGAAGTCTGCTTCAAAACTGGCTTCAAGTAAGAAACTGTCCACTGTGCTCTGATCTCTCTAATTCAAAAACTTCTTAAAACCGACTTATGAGGATGCTCAAAGAACGCATTAATAAACTTATAACTTTTCAAATAGTTTCTTCTATACTTAAAGTAACATTTTAGTTGATAATTATAATGATCGTTTTTAAATTGTTCTGATCTCATAAAATTTTCATAAAGCAAGGCTAGACTCAAAATCATTATTATTTCTTTTTTTCTTTGTTTCAAAATTCTCACATTAATTTGTTGTTGTTGTTGTGGTAACGGAAACGATAGACGACTAATTAACATTATGTTTTTGTAATTACTTAGTAGGAGACAAAGACTACATAAACTTGGTTGTTCCGTTATATCAAGCAGCAATAACGGGTGACTGGGAAAGCGCAAAGGTCATTTTGGACGAACACCCAAATATGTTACAGAATCCTATCAGTAGCTCTCGTGAGGGAATCCTACATTTGGCAGTAACAGCAACGGAGACCAAGCTGACCATAAATTTTGTGGCTAATCTAGTAGAATTGATGACGGAGCAGGAGTTGGCAGGGATGGATATGGAGTGCCACACCGCCTTTTGGATAGCATGTTCGTTAGGAAAATTAGAAATGGCTAAGATTATGTTTAAAAAGAATCCCAACCTACTAGAGTTTGGTGATACTAAATATCCTCCAATAAACATTGCTGCTAAGAACGGGAAATACGAAACAGTGAAGTGGTTATACAGTATGCTACGTATAACACCATCTACTCTCGCTAGTGCTTGGATGACTAACCCTGTTCAAAAGCACAAGGCAATGTTATGAACCTAACCACTACGTGATGCATTGTTTATAAACTACAGTTATTTATGAACCTAACCCTATATATATATATATATATAGGACGAAGATCCGTTAGGACGAAGATCCGTTAGGACTACGATACGTTAGGAACCACCCCTTATATGTTGTTTACTATTTTCTGTTTCATATGTCTTAACATCATATCGTTAAGAGATTGTCATATATCATCTATAGATATTGCGCTCCAAATTCTGAATGAGCATTCAGATCAACAACAATCTTGGTTGGTGAATCTAGTTGCTACGGGGAGACGTATAAGGGCCTATTAACTTCATTGGCTAAGAACCCCGATGCGTTTAATATAGAAGAAAAGAATCTGATCACAAGAATCATAGAACGAAGTAAGCATTAATCATGTTTATAGATAGACGTACATCTCTCGTTAATAGCTTTCAAGTTTTGTTACTGTGAAGTATTTGCTTTTTCCTTATTTTGGTAAAATAAAAATTACTTTCAGTTTGTAGAATTTCTGGTATGAAAGTACAACCTGGCACAGAAGATAATAGTGATGCACTGAAAATACGATTATTTGGAAGCATGCTACCGAAACAATGAACTTTGATCAAATTGTGGAAATGCTGATAGAAACTTCTCCTTCCCGGAATAATACACGGCAACCTGGACCGTTATTTGTTGCTGCAGAAAGAGGCAACACCAGGTTTATAGCTGAGTTGCTTCGAACCTATCATCATCTTATGACTAGAACAAATGATGATGGGCTCACTATATTTCATGTAGCTGTTATGCACCGTCAGCGAGGTGTCTACAACCTATTGTACGAGATAGCTGACAGCAGCAAGGACATTATATACGAAATACAGGACAATTCGGACGGTAACACTCTGCTTCATTTAGTTGGGAAGACTTCAAAGCAGATGGCAACTAAGACGTATGGTGCATCTCTGCTAATGCAACGAGAATTATTGTGGTTCCAGATATGTCTTACAATATGTCCCAAAACTCCTTAGTGTTGATTGCTTTATAGATATAGTACTAATTTATATGCTCGTACAAACAAAAATGTAATTCAACAATGCAAGGAGTATTCCCCCAACTAAACAAAGAGCATGAATGATTGAACTAATAAATTGTAACAAGTAGGGTAATTAATTTATTTCCTGTTGTTACATTATTTTAAAGGCGATGTTTCGCAAGGCTTGAACGTTTGACCTTTAAGGAAAACTCCACTAGAAACCTCCCACCCCATTTCCTGTTATTACTTATTAATTCAGATATCATTCACAAAATTTAATAAGCACCCATGTTGAATGAAACTTGTATGTTAGTGTAACAATAAATAGAATAATGAAAATTACAATGAGTTATTGTTGCATATAACTGTTTACATTGTAGGAAGTTTACAAGACGACGCCACCTTATGCTAGGGAAAGAAAGAACAGTGCTGGCCAAACACGGTATGAGTTATTCTCTGAAGAAAACAAAGATCTAGTTTCCAAAGGATTGGATTGGATGAAAGACTGCATGGTCGTAGCCACACTTATTGTCACAGTTGCATTTGTTGTAGCCTTTACTGTTCCCGGTGGCTACAACCAAGATCATGGGCTTCCTGTTTTCACTCATGAGCATGCCTTCTTAGTCTTTGTTATTGCAGATGCCATTTCTTTGTTCACTTCCTCAACTTCACTTTTGGTGTTTTTGACTATCCTGACATCTGGTCATGGTCAACGTGATTTCATGTGTTCATTACCCACAAAGCTTATGATAAGCATACTAACACTTTTCATCTCCGTAGCAGCAATGATGGTGACTTTTAGTGCAAGTTTCTTTGTGCTATACCACAAGGGGTTGAAATGGCTACCAATCCTTATTGCTGTATTTGCTACCGTCCCAGTCATTGCGTTTGCAGCATTGCAGTTTCCTCTTTTGGTGGATATGTTTCGCTCTATGTATGATTCTCACTATCTCTTTAACCCCAAGAAACATATTCCTTACCCCAAAAAACCAAGGGTACACACTAAAAAGTCTACTTAGTGGTGTTTCCCAAACATCATGAAAAGGATATCGTTCAAAACATGTTGAGTACCCATGGCTGGGTTATGTAT
Source organism: Helianthus tuberosus (assembly GCA_030545235.1). Taxonomy (NCBI): domain Eukaryota; kingdom Viridiplantae; phylum Streptophyta; class Magnoliopsida; order Asterales; family Asteraceae; genus Helianthus; species Helianthus tuberosus. The sequence goes on along the minus strand of JARYGA010055505.1, from coordinate 14,915 downwards.
ATGTTTCGTTCTGTAGTGTGCTATGTATGGTTGATCTTTGTTGTCTATAAACTAAATCCACCTTTATTTCATGTATCTACTACTAGTGTATTACAAGTCATTTTTATGATCATGTTATACTTACAAAAAAGATATAGTTGTAAATCAAAATGTTCATAAGACCAGTTTGATATGTTGGATGCTTAGTGATCCAAAGAGCTATGCAACAAACCATGGGGTTTTAATATTGGAATGAGAATTTTCGGAAAAAGAATTTAGAAGGCAGATTAAAATTCCATGTTGATTTGTGGTATGGAACCAAGGCAGCAAAACAATGCAAAGTGAACCCCATTGTGTATATTAAGAAGTCCATTGTGTTTTTCAAGAAGCACATTGTGTTTTTTTTTTTTTTTTTGTCAAATGAACAGCAGTTAGACATTTTATCAGGCCCCAATTATATTTTCTATTGGCTTTCTGTAACTCGTGATGGGTTGCAAAGTAAGAGTTTAAGAATATATACAATGTCGGTTGGTTTATTCTGGTTGTACTCTTTCCCTTTTGATTCCACAACTTTTTCAAACGTCTCCAGATCCCAGTCCTCCATTGTTCCTGAGATACACATGAAGAAACTGATTATACTCCATATTAAAGCACAGAAAGAGAAAACAAGTAAACCAACCATATAAAAAGAATAAAAAAAGGTTAATGCATCACCTTCATCACGCTTATCACTGAAAATGTCAATCTTCTCACCCTTCCTTTATACATTCAACTCATGAGAAAATTTGCATTTTAAACCTTTCGCACACTGACCAGCCTTGAAAAACTCGCATAGTATAGACTTCGGATCCACCCCTGACCATAACCACAACTCATGAAATGATAAACCGTTCTAGCAAACATAACTTGATTCACTAACATGTTCTCAATTGTTATCGTTCAATATAGTAATATAATGCAATATGCTAGAGTTTACAAACTTTCATGTTATATCGTTCAATCATATAGATGGCTTAATTTATATTTCAAACAGTATGACAAATATAGATGACCTGTGTTGATCATAAGTTTTAGGTAGTATTGTAGTGTCGACTGTCGGGTAATGACAAAGATACATATTGATGTATAATGCACATATATACTATATAATAAGATGCGAAGATGTGAAGAATAACCACATATGTTTAAAAACTACTTATCACTTTTACATTCACCAAACCAATACGTTCAATAATAAACTACAGACATAATCTCGCAATCCATATAAGTAAGATTTATTAGAGCTCGGATGGGATCATTGCATGGCCCGCCCATCATGAATAATCAATTTATAAGATGTAAAGACAGAAAAATCAGCACAGAAAATAACACTTTGCCATGTATAACAGGTGAAAATGTTCAACTCAAACATTCTTGACAATCCGACTGGTCCTATGAAGCCAATTCAGTTAAGTCTAACATAGCACTATTCAAATGAAATTAAATTTCAGTCTAAGAGCCAATATAATTTGTTCCTAATAATATTTACAAAGTCAAAAGTAGCTATCAATTTTATCTAAAATATACAAAACCCAAAGCAAGTGTGAGACCGAAACCTAACCCGTATGACAAACCGTAGACCTTTATCTTTAAACATGCAAACAGAGCATCACCAAAAACTTAATGTTTTCTATAATGAGGTATGTAAATCTGATATAAATGTGTACAAGACAAGCCACTCAATGCATAGAGACTGATGAAAGAAATCTATACACAAAATCTCTCTAACAAAGTATGTAAAAAAACTCTATACAAAAGACCATAATTAGAGCTAATAAAAATCTCTCTAACAAAGTATGTAAAAAACTCTATACAAAAGACCATAATTAGAGCTAATAATGCAAAACCTACCAACAGGCACTTTGGGTTGAACAACAGCAATCTTAAACAAATCATTCAACTCCTTCTCTCTAGCTTTCTCTTCTTCTTTCTTTTTCTGTCAATCAAATAAACACACAATCAATATCATAACAATATATAAATTAAATCAATCAATTTACTTAAAAAAAACTAATACCTTTGCGGTGAGTATGTGATATGTTAAAAATAGTTAATAAGACTTGAGGGGCTATTTTGTAATAATGTCATAGTTGTTGTAAGGACTATTTGTAATAGTGTATTAGTGAGGGGCTTTAATGTAACATTGAGAAATACCGATAGTGGTTCTTATAAAAGTTCGGTGGGATCATAACAGATCTCAGCTTTGATTTGGTGTATTCCTCTTCTTCTTTGTTCTATCCTAAATTGAAGCTATCATTGGTATTAGAGCTCTGTTCCGATTGAGCTCCGGTGACCTGCAACTACTTTTGATCGTTCTGCTTCGTTCCAATCTCTGTGAATGGATCATTGTTCGATTGATTCACCTTCGATTTAGTCCTCTTCATTTCTAATTCGTTGAAATCGATTGTTTCCGATTTCAATATTTTGATTCATTGTTAATGGCGAATACACGCCAACAAGAAATGGAGAAAATCGAAAAAAACCCTAAAAGAACATGCACAATTGATCCAAAATTCACAATCGATTCAAGAAGATAATAAATCTGCAATAGCTCAATTGAATCTTCAATTGCAGTCAATGTTTGAAAATCTGAAGAATCAAATAGAAGAATTTCAAAATATGGCCAATTCGGGGGGGGGGGGGGGAAATGTTGTTCAAGAACCTCGATTAGCAAGATTGGGGCATCCGGATTTTCCGAAGTTTAATGGTGAAGATGTTGATGGTTGGATATACAAGTGTAATCTTTTTTTTTCCAGTAGACAAGACTCCAGAACAAATGAAGGTGCAGTATGCAATAGTCAATCTTGAAGGTCTTGCTTTGAAATGGCATAGGGGTTTGTTACAAGTCAAAATCTTCCAATAGAATTGATTCGTGGCCTGATTACGTCAGATCTATCACAGCAAGATTCTCTAAACATTTATGGGAAGATGCAATGGAAGAAATAAAAAATTTACATCAAACGGGTACCTTAAACGATTACTGTAACGCTTTTGATAATTTGATGACAAAAGTGGTCTTATATGAAGAGGATGCAGCAAGTCTGCTTGTTGGTGGGTTAAAACTAGAGATAAGATGTTTAGTGAATGTTTTCAAATCAAGAACCTTGATGGAAGCATATGCCATGGCTAGATAACAGGACAATGTTCATACAACTTTATTTGGGGGAAAAGAATTCAAGAAAGTGCATGCCAGTAGTAGTTCCAGTTCTGGATCTTTCTCAAGTTTTAACTCTGGTAATAGAAACAATTTTCAACCAAGAAAGATTGTTGAAAACTTTTCCAAAAATGTGATGTGTATCTAGTATCTCTATCAGATACAATAGATACTGGCACTCCATGTAAGGACACTATATTGTCCACATATAGTTTATCCAATTTATCGGAACTAAAAGTTTCCTAAATTGGCAGAAAATGGGCTGACTTAGTCAGTCTATCGACAATCACCCAAATCGTGCCATTGCCACGTTTGCTTTTTGGTAACTTGGTAATCAAATCCATAGTTAACATTTCTCATTTCCATGTGGGAATTTTAAGCTGTTGTAGCAATCCTGATGGTTTCTGATGTTTGGCTTTAACTTATGAACACGTCAGACAGTTAGCTACATAAGTGGCTATGGATTTCTTCATACCCATCCACCAATAATTCTTTTTCAAATCCTGGTACATTTTGTCTCCTCCAATATGTACTGAATATTTGGTATTATGTGCTTCCTAGAGGATCAGATCTCTGAGTCCTTGTTGGACCCTATTAGGTTTATGGATAAGTGGATCAAGTGGTTTAGTAGGAATGTGGGTTAATGGTTGTATTTGGGCTCTTTGGGTAGTTATGGGCCTAGGGTTTAGGGAGCATCCTCCCTAATATCCTTCTATAAATAGCATGTCATGTCATAGGTTCATGGTGGTGATTTTGGATAGATCTTGTATTAGACAATCAACCATTGTATGCAAGATTGGAAAGTTTATTAATACAAAATCATCTTTCTTTCATCTCTTGTTTCTTTGCAACTTGTTTGTGTGATTACGCCACCTTACAAGTTGTGCGATATCACTATGATCTCGGTTTCGGGACTTACAGTCCTCCAAAGATAGCAACCCATATACGATTATTCAATCTTAGGATTCCATCATTTCCAGGTGTTAACTGATCAACAGTCCCACCTCATTCTTCATTAGAAGCATTGGCTTATAATAAGGCTTGCTTCTGAGCATCTAATAGCTTCTCATTCAAGCTAGTTCGTAACTCAATACTTTTGGCGTTAATGCTAATTGGTTTAACCCTTTCCTTGTGACTCAAGTCGTCAACAACGACATTTGCCTTACCGAGATGGTAACAAATCTCACATTAGTAATCATTCAAAGTTTCCATCCAACGACGTTGTCGTATGTTTAAATCTTTCTGATTAAACAGATGCCGGAGACTTTTATGATCTGTGTATATAATACACTTTGTGCCATATAGATAATGTCTCCACAACTTTAGTGTGAATACAATGGCACCCAATTCCAGTTCATGGGTGGTGTAATTCTTTTCGTGCACCTTAAGTTGTCGTGATGCATAGGCAATCACTTTGCCCTTTGCATGAGTACACAACCCATTCCTGTGTGCGAAGCATCACAGTATACGACAAAGTCTTCAATCCCTTCAGGTAGGGTTAAGATAGGAGCATTGCTCAATTTCTGTTTTACAATCTCAAAGGATTCTTTCTGTTTAGGACCCCAGTCAAACTTGGCATTCTTGCGGGTTAGAGTAGTCTGAGGAGTGGCTATTTGAAAGAAGTTCTCAATGAATCTTCTATAATAACCAGCCAATCCTAATAAAGTACGAATTTCAGATGGAGTCTTGGGTGCTTCCCAGTTCATTATAGCTTCAATCTTAGAAGGATCCACCTGGATACCATGTTCTCTAATCACATGTCCTAGAAATTGGACCTCTCTAAGCCAGAATTCGCACTTAGAGATTTTTGCATAGAGCTTCTCTTGCTTTAACAAATCAAGAATACATCTAAGATGTTTCTCATGATCATCCTTATTACGAGAATAGATAAGTATGTCGTATATAAAGACAATGACAAACTTATCTAATATGGTTTGAAGACTCTATTCATGAGATCTATGAAGCCGCTGGAGCATTCGTGGGCCCAAAAGGCATCGCAAGAAATTAATAGTGGCCATATCTGGTTCTGAAAGCAGTCTTTGGAACATCTTCACTTATCACTTTCAGCTAATGATAACAAGATCTCAAATTAATCTTCTAGAAATAACTAGCTCTTTGCAATTGATCAAACAGATCATCAATTCTTGGCAAAAGGATAACGATTCTTGATTGTCATCTTGTTCAGCTCGTGGTAATCAATGCACATTCGCATTAAACCGTCTTTCTTTTTAACGAACAGAATGGGAGCTCCCCATGGCGAGGAACTTGGTTGAATGAAGCCTTTCTCCAATAGCTCATCCAATTGTGCCTTCAGCTCCTTCATTTCAGTCGGTGCTAATCGGTATGGAGTTCTAGCTACAGGAGCACACTCAGGCAAGATGTCGATTCTAAACTCGACTTGCCTTTCCGAGGGTAGACCGGGTAAATCTTCTAGGAAGATATCAGGATATTCCAAAATAACTGGAATGTCTTCAATCTTTGGCTTCGGTTTATAAATAGTTACCTATGCCATGTAGATGACACATCCTCTCTTCAAAAACTTGAATGTTTTAAGCAAAGACACTTTCTCGGGCAATCCATAGTGTTAATCTCCACGAATGGTAAGTATCTCACTGGATGGGGATTTAATTTCGATAAGTTTCTTATCGCAGGCAATACGGGTTTGGTTATGAGCTAAATAATCCATGCCTAAAACTATATCGAATCTCACAAGGTTCATAGGCAACAGATTAACAGGGATAGAATGATTCTTAATGGATATAACGCATCCATAAAAAATCGTGGATGTTATTTCTATACTACCATCAGTCAATTCAACTTCATATGTAATATCTAATGTTCTTAGGGGTAAGTTTAGAAGCTTACTAAACTTATGGTCAACAAAGCACTTATCAGCTCTAGAATCAATAGAACTCCAGCAAAAATATCATTTATGAGGAACGTACCCGTAATGGCATTCGCATCTTTAACCGCTTCTCTTGCAGTTAATTGAAAAGCTCTAGCATTAGACTTCTTTGCCTCCCCAGGCTTAGTATTACCCTCAGCAGCATCCTTAGGGTAGTTGGTCTTTATGTGGTCCTTTTCACCACATCCAAAGCAAGCAACGTTCTTCAAGTCCTTGCAGTCAAGGGACTTGTGACCAGTCTTCTTGTAGATACCACACTACTTTGACTACTGGTATGTCTGACATTGTTCCCAGTGTCATTTCCCACAAGTTTTGCACACGGATCTATCATCAGACCTCTGTTGGTTCTTATTGAACCCAAATTTTCCTTTATTGGAATCTTGGAAGCGGTTATCATCACGCTTCCTTTTCCCGTGAGTCTATGTCTTGACTGACTTTAACCTCACTTCATCCTGAGTCAGTGAAAGTGACAGATCCACTGCGGATCTAAAAGTAGCGGGTTTAAAGGCTTTAACCATGTCCTTGATTTCTGGTGCCAAGCCACCAATAAAACGCGCAATGCATTTGGATTCCGGGGTAATCAAATACGGAACCAATCTAGACAATAAGTTGTAGTCGGACACATATTTCTGATGGAGGCTAATTTCTATTTCTCTTTTTGAAATGTCTTTGTTAGCTTTATTGGGTGGGTTGATTCATAATACAAAGTGATTTATAAATAAAAAGGGTAAGAAGTAATTAGAGAGTGATAAGTGTCCAATGAAAAATCAAGTGGAGTGATAGTTTCGTCCAAGAGAAAAAAAAACTCAATATGCACATGTTCCTCACATGCTAGGAAACATGCACAAGCAAGTTACATGTTATTTCCCCCAAAATTTTTAAACGTCCGTAAAGTTTTTGTACGTCATTTTTTTATTTTTAAATTATACCATAAAATCGAGCGTCTTTTTTCTTTAATATGAGTAACGTATTGTTATACTTTTCAAAAAAAAATATGAAAACCCAGTTGCATATTACACAATTGACATAACGTAAAATACAATGAGTATTAAACTAAAAACACAATGAAAAATAGACCAAAACACAATCGATGTCAACATATAAAAGACACAATGGACAACGGACTAAAACCCAATGGACATAACGTATTACACAATAAGTATCAAACTAAAAACGAGATAGAAAGTAGACTAAAAACCACAATTGAGGACAACTGATAAAAGACACAATTGATGACTAGCAAATAAAAGACACAATAGACATCAGACTAAAACACAATGGACAAAAGACTAAAAACACAATGAAAACAAACTAAAACACAATGAACAAAAAAACACAATGAACAATGATCGGAGTGTCGCGCTCCGGTCAAAGATAATATTTATATACCCAAATTACCCTTAACAAATAGCTAGTGGTAGTAAGGGATCGAACCACGAAGAGTATGTGATTTGCGAATGGACTTGATTGAATTTAAACGAGTGTCACAACTTATGAAGCTTGCTAGATTATTTTTGTGGTTTTGTTTGATTGAAAAGTTAGCGAAATAACTAATGAAATTGATTAAATTAATTAACGACTAAAGATTAATGATTTCAAGAAAACTTAATTTATAGTTTAAAGCAAAAGGTGTAAACAAGGTTCACACCCGGTTCGGAAATTGAAGTTCTAAGGTTTCTACACCTTTTAGGTTTGATTCAATTGCAAAAGTGATTAACAGAATTAGTGTCACGTGATTTAGGTGCCAAGAGTTATCAACGTCGTAAACAACGGACCGCAATGCACTTTGTTATCAAGAACATGTAATTCCTAACTTAGATAAGGCATAAGTGCACAAATTCATTTCGTAAAGTCATAACTTTATCATCGTTCGACAATTCACAAATTCAATTCAAATGCACGACAATTATCTAAGAATTCAAAACCAAAATACAACGTGTCACAATCAAGGTTCAACAATGTTCAACCCTAGAAAATTACAATAACCTACACAGGGGTGAAACCTCCGAGAATTTAGCCATTCATGGTAGGACAAATGCGCTCAACGGATGATGAAGACTTGATTTGGATCACCTTGAAACTTGTGGAATGGTGAATGATGAAGGTTAGGTGTTGGGATAAAGGATGATGATGATTGGTTTGAATGATGGATGAATTAGGGTTTGGAATGATGATGATGAAAAATCGAATGGTGAATCGAATGATTCGGGTGATGAATGGTGATAGTGGATCGATTGGTGATGTTAGGGATTCAAGATGGTGATGAAAAGTGGCTCCAAGAACAAGTTCAAACTCAAAATTATGTGTAACCCCCGTTCTTGGTAAAAGATTGGTGTTTAAACTCGTTCCACCAACCAAAATTCACAAAATTCGCGATGTCAAAACCACAAGCCGTCACCGACGGCATGCAAGCCCGTCGCCGACAGTGCCTAAATCCCCAAAATTCTCGCGACGCCTTGAATTCCTGTATACGCATGTATGTGGCCGACGGGGTGTTTTTAAGGGGCATCGTCGACGACCCACAAGGGCGTCGCCGACGGTGCTTCTAAGTCCTCATCTCCGTTTTTCGCGTATCTTCGTCTCGGTTGACCCGTAAAGTGTCCCGGTGGTCCGTTTTTCGTCCCGATGGCTCGTAAAGCTCCCAAAAAGCACCATAAACTCCGTTAAACCTGCAAAACACATATCTAATCAAAAGTAGGCTTTTCAAGATTAAAAGTTAAGTAAAAACTTAAACATAAACTAACACCGGTTTTCGACCACGTATTACATCCCCACACTTGTCTTTTGCTTGCCCTCAAGCAAATCTGTTTTTCACTTTCACGTGGGTCGAACAAGAAATACACTCCCCATTTCCGAGACGAAGGTTAACGTCAATTGTCATGCCCAAGTTCAAACTTTTTACAATTTTCAACATATTTAATGGTAAAGTGAATAATCACATATAAAATAGTTATCCAAGATTAACCCGCCCTTGAAACCAATAAATCATGCACATCCCTCACAATGTTCTCTTCACTCGGTTTAAAATTGGCTAATAGTTGATGCATTAGCGCTTTTGAATTAATAACTCAAACCGATTAGAACACGTACCCGCATAAGCTTACAACTCAATCATTCTCCACCACTGATCACAAATACTAAGCACAAGTCAAAAGTTCTTTGTAAATGTTGTTACGGGGCTAGGCTAAGGGTAGGAAATAGGATATTTAAAGTGGCTAAGGTGATGAAAATTCAATTTTTATTGCAAAACAACTATTCTAAACACGAAACATCAAACTAAAAGGCAACAATCTTCGCCTTTTATTCCACAAACTAGAACACATATTTTTGTTCTTTTCTCAACGATTTTCTATTCTTTTCGCAACATTTTCTGATTTTATATATATATGCAAACAAACAATTCACAACTATACAAGCTTAACTCCTATAATCGAATTTCCATCACACGGGTTTAAAAGAAAAGGCTTAAGGTTATGGGCTAAATGGGTTGTCAAACGAAAGGATTAGGCTCAAAGTTGGTTACTAAGGGATGAATTTTGGGTAAAGATGGATAAATGGTGTAAAAGGAAAAGGTTTACCTAATGCCTTAATTATTCTTGTGCTTGTATTCGGTCTATGGTCTCAAATGTATCAAAAGAGGCAAGTTCTACAATACGTGACTAATGGTCCACTCAAACAAAGAAACATAAACATGTAGTTCTATGATGTAAAAGTGGCTCAAAACCTCACATATAACGGGTATGATATGTGAAATGCATGATATGTTAGTTTCTTAGGCGAATTATTCCCAAAGAACCATCCGCTAAATACCCGTCCTTTCTATTAATTCAAACTTGACCATGACAAAAGACCAAATGGGTTGTGTTTTCCCTCGTTCACTTAGTTACTTGTGCTTTTAAGATCGCTTTCGATCCAAGACATTTTTGAAAAATTTCTGAAATTTTCCCCCATCCCCACACTTGAGGTAAAAATTGTCCTCAATGTGTAGTATTTAAATAAACAGGTCAAAAATCGAAAAACTTTTACTACTCCCCCATCCCCACACTTGAGATAAACATTGCCCTCAATGTGTAAGAACTAGAGTTTTTAAATCGCACAAGGATGTGACATGGCTAATTTCCCAAAAATTTCACCCCGAAAACTAAAATACAATTAAAATCCACTTATTACTAACTAAGAATCAAGGTAAAAGGAAACATATGCACCTGATTTTATTGCTAGATGCTCATGTATTTTTCTTCTCTTCACGAAAGTGGTCGTCCCTCGAACATAATGTACCTACAAATCTTAACCCTTGTGTAGAAGCATGCTTCTCACAACCACTAAAATTTGTTAGTTACCTAGTTCTACCACTTTTATGAAAGTATTACCAAGTCATACATTAGTTTACCTTGATTTATGTGGAAAATTAATTTACAACAACAACAATCCTAACTCACGTTCGTAGGAATCACGGTTGCATTTAACATATGCAACAAGCCCTTTTAAACCCCCCAATAGCTTGGGAGGACGAGTAGGTCTCGTGAGGGTTATATAGGGAACACACCCACAACGTTCATTTAACTAGGAAAATGAAATACCAAAGAAATAAAAATAAGCTAAAAATAAATATACAACAACAAAACACATACCTCACCGTCACCGTTGGTATCGCTCGTTTCGTGTCGACTGGTGGGTTTAGATGGTACGGGTATCCGGTAAGAGCCTCGAACATCTCCCGGTAATTGTCAAGGGGACCCGGCTCTCCTTCCGCTGGCGGCTGAAACTGGGGCGGGATGAAACTAGACCCCACTACCTCGGGCCAATGAGGTGATGGATCAGAGGGGCGTCGGGGAATGGGGAGGTTGGAGTAGTCGGTCCACCCCGAATGTTCTGCGTAGGGGAGGCCGACTTCCCAATCTCTCCGGTGCTGTTCCTGATCATGGAGGACCTTGGCATTATTAATAGCCAATTCATTGGAGATGTATATAGCACTCCATCGGCGACCTTCCAATACATTCTGCTCAATTCGGAGTCTCTCCTCATTTTCCTCCCATGCCCATCTTCGGGCAACCTCTTGCTGCCGCTGTTGTTCCATCTACTACATTTGTGATCTTTGTAGAGCTTGGAACAACTGCTGCTCCTCCATAAATTTTTCCACCCTGGCCCGGTGGGCCGCCTCGGCATCCCATTGAGCCTACAACTGGGCTTGGTGTTCCTGCTCCCAGATTTTCCTTCTCGCCTCATACTCTCTACCTTCCCCCATAACCACGGAGATATTATCAAACACCTCTTGCTGCCCACGGTTGAAATTCCGATACAAAGGTACCCGTCTAAAATTCATAAAACTTCCCACCTCCACATTTAATTCTTGATGTGGCCGCATGTACCTTTGCTTGGTCCTCGTGGACCGGCGGGTTCATCTTCGTCCTCTTCATCCGCCATCTCAACATCTTCTGCGGCCCCTTGAGGTGCATTTGGGTCAATGAATTCATACTTGTGACCCAATTCGTCGGTTACCGAATACTTGCTACTAAACAGTTGCACTTGGATTTTCCAATTTCTTTTCATTGTAGCCAAATTAAACTCCTCCACGAGTTTAGACACCCAAAGTGACTCGGGAGGTAAACAGTTTTGTTGGAGGATCATTGCACTGATTAAGCGTGCATATGGAATCATCATCCTATGGCATGACTCCCGAGTAATCCATGTGTTCATCAAAATGATGTGCCTCCAAGACAACGTTGGTTTCCCATACACCAAGGCATGAATAACTCTGCTATCTCCAAACCGAACCATAATATTTTCTAGGGAAATATCTTGAAGAATTTTCCCTTCAACCGTCAAATGGCACTTTGCAGCCACTCTCCCGTCATTGTATGGCAATACCAACTCAATCATACCCTCCAGATCATGGTCATTTTCTTTATTATCGAAAAAACGTTCCATCGTTGGGTAATCGTACGCTTGCACCCCAAGGGAATCGAATCACGCGATGCAATTTATTGTCTCGAACGACATTGTTATTTCCCCCCTGCTTGTAGTACCAACTACTCTCCACTGTTCTGGGGGACCATCTTTCTTTCGGAACCTCAAAGATGCAAGCCACTCGCACACCTCCAACAAGTAAATCGGGGAGGTGTTATCTTCACACCAATCTAAAACTCTTTCCCAACCGAGGCGTTTGAACATTTTCGTGATGCCAATTGCTCTCAACTCCTCAACATTAACTACCATCTCTGCCACAACCCTATCCGGCACCGAAGTTGACACACCCGTAACCATTTTCCATTTCCACAACTTAATTTCCAGCTTCTTGTCACTGAATGTCGAGAGTGCTTTGTTCTTGTCTTCATTCCAAACATTAGCGCTTCGACTATCCCGAAATTTTTCCCATGCCCAATCCTGTCGAGACAGCCTCGCATCACCCTCTTCCAATAAGCTTAGTTGATCCCACTTTTTAGGTAGCAATTCGGAGGAGGACCCAACCCCGGATGACGATCCTTGACCCGTGGTCATAGCCTTCTTTCTACCTCCAGCCATAACTACAATTACAAAGCAAAGGAACAATCAATATAAACCCAATCTTCATAAAAATCTCAAACCTTGAACATGATATATGACGTTGAATTTCCCTTAACAACTAGATGTAAAATCGCCTTTTTAAAATTCCAAAGTCGCAAATTTTATCATCTAACAATTAATCTTTCATGTTTACTTACAATTCATATGATTTCAACAAAGTTCAACATCATATTCATGTTCAATTATGCAAATAACAAGTGTAATTACTTCACTATGGTTATTGCATGCTCAATCTAAACTAAATCAAGAATTTACATACAATTTTCAACTATAACATCCTACATTATGATAGACAACCTACTCTTCAAACAAAAGTTCAAAAATTTCGGAAGATTTCAACATACCATAGGATAATAAGGCTAAAAATCAAGTAAAGTTCATACCTTTATGTAGTAGAATGTCAAGAACTAGTTAAAAGATGCAAATCAAAGCCTTGAAGAACACTCTCTCTAAAAACCCGAAATTTGAAATTCAGAAATCTTGCAAACGAGCAAGAATTGGTGAAAACCGTTTTAGGGGTTTTGTTGCTCTTGAAAATCTAAACACATTGGACTCAAGAATCGCTTAAATTGGTTGAGAATTGAAGAAGTTATGAGAATAAGAAGATTAGGGTTCTTGAAGGTTTAATGGGGAAGATGAAGATGGAAGGGTGAGGTCTAGAGAGAGAGAGTAGAGATTTTTGTGGTGAATGGATGAGATGGGATGATTGTGGGTCGAATATGTGGTTACAATTGAGTTTGGATTGAGTATGGTGAGGTTTTAAATGGGTTTGGTTCGAACAAGACACAAAAGAACGAACTAGCGTCGGCTGCCTTTTGGAGACGCGTAGCCGACGCTCTTACCCCCCCCCCCCCCGGTCGCCGACGGGCTCTGGAAATGGTTTGAGTGGCCGATGCCTTAATCTCCAGGATACGAGCTTTTTGTTCCGACGCAGCTTTTTGAGACCCCGTCCCCGACGCCTTTACCCTCCGTCACCGACGGGTTCAATTTTTCATCTTTTTTAATTTTTCAAAAATTTTATGTTTTTTTTTTCTTTTTTTTGAAAATATGATGAATTTTATATACTTTTGATAAAAGAACTTTATACAAATTAAAATCCTAAAAATTATTAAAAATATTTTTGTGATTTTTTATAAGTTAAAATTCAAAAGTAACAAACCTTCTAACGGTCCTACCACCCCCCCCCCCCCCCGAAAAGTCGTGTATTGTCCCTAATACACAAAAACAAGTCTAGAAACATACCTTACATCTTCCTGACCCGTTCGTGACATCCAGACTTCACACTATCAAAGGGGGTTAGTACGAAAGGAAAACGATTAAAACCCAAAACACTCAAACAATCAAATAGAGTATACAAAACTCTACAAAACTTATTACCGGTCATTTCAGTTGACCTCATAAGTTGGCACACTTAGCACGAAGTTTACCAACTCCACATTCTCATCCTTTTTATCTCCGTTACCATCAAGGAATGGTTTAAGGCGGTGCCCATTAACCGTTTGCTTCGACCCATCCTTCGGGTCCTCGATTGTAACATCTCCAAGCTTCCCGACCCGTGTAATTACATACAGGCCCATCCACTTACTCTTAAGCTTTCCGGGAGAGTATTTAAGCCGTGAATTGTAGAGCCACACCTTTTGACCCACTTCGAACTCCTTCGGCTTCAACTTCGCATCATGCGCTCTCTCCATACCATCCTTGTACTTCGAAGCACACTCATATGCTTCTTCCCGAAGCTCTTCCAACTCGCAAAGTTTTAACTTTCGCTCTTTACTTGCATCATTGTATATCATATTAACCTCTTTTATAGCCCACCATGCACGATGTACAAGTTCAACTGGTAAGTGACAGTTTCACCCATAAACTAAGCGATATGGTGTAGTTCCAATAGGTGTTTTATGAGCCGTTCGATAAGCCCACAAAGCATCATTTAACTTCGTCGACCAATCCTTTCGGTCCAGTCAAACAGTCTTTTGAAAAATTTCCTTTTTTTGCCTATTGGAGACTTTCTCTTGACCACTTGTTTGTGGGTGATAGGGAGTAGCAATTCGATGATCAACACCATACCGTTTCAAGAGTTTGCCAAAATTAAAATTCTTGAAGTGAGATCCCCCATCACTAATGATCACTCGGGGAATCCCAAATCTAGAAATTATATTTGTTTGTACAAAGTTGCAAACTACAGTATGGTCATTCGTCTTGGTGGCAATCGCTTCGACCCACTTGGATACATAGTCAACCGCCACCAAGATGTATAAGTTGCCATGCGAATTA